>JAEOAE010000788.1:0-13921 GCA_036365155.1 Meriones psammophilus | reverse complement strand
GTATACCCATTTGAGCGAGGCGACAATACGTGATTCGCTTTTAAAGTAGTGCTTATGCTTCTGTTCTTCCATGGAAACTTGTCTTCTAGGAACAAGTTACGTTAGAGTTAATGTTAGGCTTTGTAGCTTGCTGCCAGGTTAGGGGCCGTAGTGTTAGGTTAGGTTAGGTTAGAGCATGCTAGGGTCAGGGCGAGGGTTAGGTGAGGGTTATATCACTTTTCAGTTTTCCTGTTATAATACCTGAACAGGCAAACACCTAATGTGAATTAGTTTACAAAGTTGTGTTTTTATGCTTCTGTTCTTTCCAATGAAAACTTGATTATTTCGCCAAACATTTCGATGTATTGCTTTTCAGCCTTCCTGTATTCCTAATTGAGCCAGCATCACACATGTGATTCGCTTAAAAGAAGTCCTTTGCTTTTCTGCTCTTCTTTCATTCAACACTTGTTCCTGTGCTGTACAGCATGCTATATCACTTTTAAGTTTTCCTGTATTCCTAACTGAGCAGTGGCACACAAGGATTTTGTTTACAAAATAGTGCTTTATGCTTATGTTCTTTTCTTCGTTGGAAACTTGTTCCGTTAGGAACGCTGTTAGGATTAGGCTAGGTTAGGTTAGGTTATGGTTAGGCGCAGGTTAGGTTAGAGTAGGGTTAGGTTAGGTTAAGGTTAGGTTAGGTTATATCACTTTTCAGTTTTCATGTTATAATAATTGAACTGGCGACACATATGAATTAGTTTACGTTGTGCTTTATGCTTCTGTTCTTCGATGGAAACGGTACCTTCGCTGTACAGTTCGACATATGACTTTCAGTTTTCCTGTTATAATAATTGAACAGGCGGCTAATGCTTGTGAATTAGTTTACAGTGTTGTGCTTATGCTTGTTCTTTCTGACAGAAACTTGTTTATGCCTACAGTGCGAGATAACACTCTTCAGTTTTCCTGTTATGATAATTGGAAGGGCTTACACGTGATGAAAAAATTAGTTTACAAAGTGGTGCTTTGTGTTTCTGTTCCTTCTCGATGGAAACTTGTTTCTGTGCCATACAGTGGGAGATAACACTTTTCAGTTTCCCTGTGTTCCCTATTGGCAACTAACACATGTGAGAATTTAGCTTACAAATTAGTGCTTGTTTTCTGTTCTTTCTTCGATGAAACCTGTTCCGTGCTGTAGAGTGCAATATATCACTTTTCAGTTTCCTGTATTTAATTGAGCGAGCGACACACATGTATCAGCTTCTACAAAGTTGTACTTTGCATTTACAAGCTCGCTAGAATCCTGCCCTGAACAAGTATTTAGGGTTAGTTAGGGTAGGCTTAGGTTAGGGAAGTGTTAGGCTAGAAGAAGTAGCAAGAAGCAGCCAGTGAGGGTAAAGTAAATAGGTTAGGATTAGGTTGTGGGTTAGGTAGGGCTAGCTTTGTGTTAGGTTAGGTTAGTGTTATATCACATTCTCAGTTTCATAATACCCTTGGAACAGGCGACTAATGTGATAGGAAATAGTTTTTACAAAGTAGTTCTTTGCGCTTCTGTTATTTCAATAAAACTTGTTTTGCCGTATATGCATATATATCACTTTTCAGTTTTCCTGTTATAATAATTAACAAGTGATACTGATAGAATTAGTTTACAAAGTTGTGTTTATGTTTCTGTTCTTCTTCTGCTCGGTGTTGTTTCTTATTCAGTACAGTACGATATATCACTAGTTTTCCTGTTATAATAATTCGAACGGGATACATATGGGAATTAGTTTAAAAGTAGTTCTTTACTTTTTGTTTTTTTTGTTTGTTTGAAACTTGTATCACTGTGCTGTCCTGTTGTGAACGGGCGCCACGTTTAATTTTTTCCCTATATTTCTAATTGAGCGCTTCTGTTATTTCGGTGAAATAGTTTACAAAATAGTGCGTATTGAGTTTTCAGTTTTTCTGTTGTACTGAACGGGCTGTTTCTGTGCTAAAAAGCAGGTGATATATCACTTTTTAGTTTTCTTGTTATAATAATTGAATGGGCAACACTTATGTGAATTAGTTTACAAAGTTGTGCTTTCATGCTTGTTCTTCGATGGAAACTTGTTTCTGTAGCAGTACTGTACAAGATAACACTTTTCTAGTTTTCTTGTATTCCTAATTTAGCGAAAGACACACATATGACTTAGTTTACAAAAATAGCGCTTTGCATTTATATTCTTCGCTTGAAACCTGTTCCTGTTAGGAAATAGTTAGCTAGGTTAGGCTAGTGGTTAGGATTAGGTTAGGTTAGTGGTTAGGATTAGGTTAGTGTTAGGCTGTTAGGTTAAGTGGTTATGGCTAGGGGTTAGGTTATACACTTTTAGTTTTCCTGTTATACTAAACAGGCAACATGTATGTGAAATTTGCTTACAAGTTGTGCTTATGCTTGTTCTTTCTCTTCGATAGAAACTTGTTTCTGTGCCATACAGTGAGAGATATCAATTTCGCTTTCCGTTGTAATAATTAAGGCTACAGGTATGTAATCATTACAAAGTTGTGCTTTATGTTGTCTTTTTCATTCAAAGCGTTTGTCTAGTACACTCGCGATATATCACTTTCAGTTTTCCTGTTATAATACCTGAACGGGCACACGAGGAATTAGTCTGCCAAAGTTGTGCTTGGCGCTTCTGTTTTTTTGTTTTGTTTGCTTTTTTGTTTTTTTGTTTTGTTTTTTTCAATGCAGTTTATTCAGAACCTTGAAATAATCATCTGACCCTGGGGAAAGCCAGCCCACTTTAAATAGCCTGGGTAGCCAACCCCAGCATGCCACGTGAGCAATGCAGATAGGTCCACATACATGGAAGCAAGCTAGATCCCCAGCCTTAGCCAAATGTGGAATTGTTTGTGACAGAGAGCACTCACCATCGAAGGTGGAAGGAAAACCAGCTCCATCTTTAAGGCTCGCATTCCGCAGCTCTCTACAGTTCCCCTTTTGTTTTGGACAGATCAGTAAGAGTAGAGGTCTGATCTCTGATATTAGAAATAAATTGGGACTTTGTACTGATGTTCATTTAGGTGTCATCCACTCCAAAGAGCATCGGCACACATGATTCCATTTAAATGTAGTTCTTTACTTTTCAAGTTTCGATTTGAAAATTTTTCCTGTGCTGTACAGTGTGTTGTGTACACTCTTCAGTTTTCCTGTATTCCTAATTGAGCTAGTGACACACATGTGACTTAGTTTACAAAGTAGTGCTTCTTTATGTTCTTCTGTTGGAAACTTGTTTCTGTGCTGTACAGTGTGATATATCACTTTTCAGTTTTCCTGTTATAACAATTCTAACTTGATAACATGGACCTGAATTATTTTGCAGTTGGTGCTTATGCTTCTTGTTTTTTCTGAAGGAAACTTGTTTCTGTGCCATGGCACAGTGGAGATAACACTTTTCTGCTCTTCCTCTCCTGTATTCTAATTGTTCAAGGACACATGTGACTCACTTAAATGGTGCTTGCTTTTTCTGTTCTTTCATTTGAAAATTTTTCCTGTGCTATACAGTGTGTTATATCACTTTTCAGTTTTCCTGTATTCCTAATGAGTGGCGACACACATGTGACTTAGTTTACAAAGCAGTTCTCATGCTTATGTTCTTCGCTGGATACTTGTTTTTATTTAGGAACAACTTTCTTAGCTGCTATAGGTTAGGCTGTCTGGTTAGTGTCAGGTTAGCGCAGGCTAGTGGTTAGGATTAGTGCTGGGGTTAGGTTAGGGTTAGGTTATGGTTAATGGGTTGGTTATGGTTATGGTTAGGGTTGCCACATCACTTTTCGGTTTTCCTGTTATTATAATAATTGAACTGGCGATAAATATGTGAATTAGTTTACAAAGTTGTGCTTTGCTTTTCTTCTTTTGATGGAAACTTGTTTTTGTGCAGTACAGCGCGAGATAACACTTTTCAGTTTTTCCGGTATTCCTAATTGATCGAGCTGACAATATGTGATTCCGCTTTTAAAAATATATTCCTTTGCTTTTCTGTTCTTTCATTTGAAAATTGTTCTTTGATGTACAGTGCGCTTTTTATCACTTTCTTCAGTTTTCCTGTATTTCTAATTGAGCGAGTGACAATATGTGACTTAGTTTACCACAGTGCTTTTATGCTTATGTTCTTTGTTGGTAAACTTGTTCCCTGTTAGGAACAAGTTAGTGTTAGTGTTAGGTTAGTGGTTAGGATTAGGCAGGGTTAGGTTAGGGTTAGTTATGGTTATGTTGTGCTAGGTTATATCACTTTTCAGTTTTCCTGTTATAATAATTGAACAGGCTTACATGTGTATGTGAATTCAGTTTAAAAGTTGTTCATTGTATTTCTGTTCTTTGATGGAAATCCTGTTTCTGTGCCAGTGAGATGACACTTTTCAGTTTTCCTGTATTCCTAATAGAGTGAGGACACATGTGATTCCTTTAAAAGTAGTGCTTTGCTTTTCTGTTCTTCCTTGAAACTTGTTTCTGTGCTGCATGGTGCCATTTATCACTTTTCAGTTTTCCTGTATTCCTATTTTTGGAGCTTAATAATAATACGTGATTTAGTTCACAAAGTAGTGCTTTGTGTTTCTCTCTTCTTCTGCTGGAAACTTGTTTCTGTGCTGTACAGTGTGATATATCACTTTCTTTTGAAGTTTTCCTGTTATAATAACTGAACAGGCGACATGTTTGTGAGTTAGTTTACAAGTTGTGCTTTATGCTTCTTGTTCTTCTCGATGGAACTTGTTTCTGTGTCAGACAAAGTAGATAACACTTTCTAGTTTATCTGTATTTCTAATTTAGCGAAAGTGACACACATGTGATTTAGTTTACAAAGTAGTGCTTTATGCTATGTTTTTTCTGCTGGAAACCTTCCTGTTAGGAGCAAGTTAGGTTAGGTTAGGTTAGGCACAGTTAGGTTAGGCTTTAGGGTTAGGGTTAGGTAGGGTTAAGGTTAGGTTAGGGTAGGGTTGCAAGCAATGTTTAGGTTAGGGTTAGGGGTTAGGTTTAATGTTAGGTCAGGTTAGACCACGGTAAGTTAGGGTTAGTTAGGTTTATATTACTTTTCAGTTTTCCTGTTATAATAATTGAACATGCCACTACATATGTGAATTAGTTTACAATGTTGTTCTTGTGTTTCGTTCTTTCTCGATGAAACTTGTTTCTTTGCTGTACAGTTCAATATATCACTTTTCAGTTTTTCTATTCCTCATTGAGCGAGTGACACACATGTGATTCTGTTTAAAAGTTGTGCTTTGCTTCCTTCTTGTTCTTTGTTGGAAACTTGTTCTGTGCTGTACAGTGATATATCACTATTCCGCTTTCCTGTATTCCTAATTGAGCGAGCTTATTAGTCACATGTATTTAGCTTTACAAAGCATTGCTTGCTTTTCTGTTCTTCCTGTTGGAAACTTGTTTCTTTGCTGTACAGTGTGATATATCACTGTTTAGTTTCCTTTTCTGTTATAATAACTGAAAGGGCAAATACGATGTGAATTAGTTTACATAGTTGTGCTTTATGCTTTCTGTTCTTCTTTCGCTTTTTCTCTTTTTTTAACCATGTTATGGTAGCTTTTATTTGTAATAGCCAGAACCTGAAACAACCCAGATGTCCATCAACGTTGGAGTGGGTATAGAAATTGTGGTATTTTTATACAATGGAATACTACTTCAGCAATCAAAAGGTGGAAATCATGAAATTTGCAGGCAAATGGTGGGAACTAGAAAGATCATTGTGAGGGAAATAACTCATATATTTTAATGTTTCTATATTTTTAAAAATTAATCAACCTATGCAGTCACTGGCTACAACTATTCAATACTTTATAGAAGTGTTCTCATTTTAACATTTCATTCTCTCTAATTTATCCCCAAATGAATCCACCCCATGTCAGACTGAAAACAATTTTCCAAGCCTGCCTCTAGCATTCTTATCTCATTATCGCATATTTTACATGCTGTCACTACAATTTTCTCAAAGCCTAACTCTGTCATGTTAATATTTATTAATACATGGAGATCATCAAGTGAAAATCTGAGTAGGTGAAATACATATTTTTCATATTCCACTAATATTATTTTACTTCATATTTACTGAAATATAGATATACATGTTTGCATGATATATATATATATATATATATATATATATATATATATATATATATATATATATCTTATCACAATGCCATGTAATTATGAGTACAGTGGGCAGTGTTCCCAAAGTACTCAAATTTTAAGTTCTGAAACTAAGTTGATATAACTTACCATTCTGTGCAACTCCAAGTATGAAATTATAGTATTGAGTATCCATGGCTCACTGTAAGAGGGCTAGAGCATAGTAGTATTATCTATGTGTTTGATATCAACATCCAAAAATGGAAAGCTATGCTTTTGATTGGTTGTGTTTTTACTATTCACTTAACTCACATTTATTAAAATTTGACAGTGAATAATGTCAATATTTTAACCTGGGCCAAGTAAAATATTTTAAAATCTTCTGAATTTATTAGAAGATCATCATAATATGCTGCATAGAAAATTTTAGAAGGACAATGGGTTTTGCATTTTAGTCTGTTATATGATGGTTTATATTTATTGGAATTTTTTATACATTGAATTATCCCTAAATTTCTCAGATGAAGCCTAGTTGATCATGATGGTTGATGCTTTGATGTGTTTCTGGATTTTTTTTTATATTTTATTTTTTCAATAGTTTATTCAGGAACCTTGAACAATCATCTGACCTGGGGAAAGCCAGCCCACTTTAAATAGCTCTTGGTAGAAGCAACCCTCAGCATGCCACGGGCAATGCAGATAGGTCCACATATATGGAAGCAAGCCAGATCCTCAGCCTTAGCCAAATGTGAATTGTTCATGACAGAGAGCACTCACCATCGTGGGAAGGCGGAAGGCGAAACCAGCCACCTTAAGGCATAGTATCTACGCAGATCTCACAGTTCCCCTTTGTTTTGGACGACCAGGCAAGAGTAGAGGTCTGAGCATCCATATTAGAAATAACCGGGACTTTGTACTGATGTTCATTTAGGTGTCATCCACTAAAGATTGTCAGACCTGTCTGATACCTTTTTTCAGAGGCGGGACTGGGCATCAACCCGCATGCAATCAGACATGCTCTCTGGGTCCAAAGAAGACCCCTGAGTGCAGTTTAGCCCAGCATCCTGAGCGCAACATTTTGGCTTTTATGGTAGCCAACCATGCTTGGGGAGACTGTCCCCTGTTTCAATGGCTGTAAAGGCCTGAACGGTCATGGCTGCATTACACTGTTGTGAGACTTGTAATCTTGCATATATACCACAGGCAAAACTAAGGAGACCAACACCAGAAGGCCTGCTAACGCCTCCCATGCCCGCCCTATCCTTCAGATGATTCATGGCTGCAGCAATCCATGGTGATAATCCTGTGGCTAGTCCTGCGCCCACTTGGTAGAATTTAATGGCAATGGCCACTCTCAGCTGCTCCATCAGTATACTCCACTTCTCCAGTCCAATTACCTAAAAATATAGCTTGACAATTGTTTAGACAGATTTGCAGCACAGGAAAATTTCATGTTATATGCTAGTGACACAAAGTCCAGCATATTCTCATTGACAGCCAAATTGGAGCGTTTGCCATAGGGGTACTAATTTGCTCCCTGCACGAGGTCAAACTCTGATTGAACACCATCAAACCTCCTTTTAGCTGAGCATTAATTCCTTTTTGTACATCTAAGGCATGAGCTACATTGGCTAAAAAGGTTATTTAGGTCTGGAGCAGTCTGCCCAGTATGACTTCATGGCTAATGCCGTGGTGGCAGCTCCAACAGCCGCCAATGAGATGGCAGTAATGGCAGCTGTAGTTCCAAGATCCTTTTCGTCTGAAGAGAGTCATAGCGTGAGGGGTATCAACGGAACAGGCACCCAGTGGGCATGTGAGTAACCAGTTACCTAAATTTACTAGCATTCCACCATTGGGCAAAAAAGTAAGCATCATTACCACAATTACTTGGCTCTATTCGCTAATAATGAATAAAAATGGGGGATGTAAACAAACAGGTGTGGGTTTATAGGAAATATTATGAGAAGCCTTAACTCCTCATTGGAACATCCTGCATCAGTTCTAGAACTAGCAGTGGTGGTGTCCGAGGTCTGAGAGGTTCAGAGACCAAGATTCTGTGGGGCGATGTGCTCCATGTAAATTGAGTAACTCCATGCTTTCTCCACTTTGAAGCCAGCTTATGCCTTAAATTATTTTTTCCTTTTTTGAAATTTTTCATCAATTACACTTTTATTCTCATTTTGCATCCCCTCATAAGCTTCCCCTCCCTCCTCCCTCCCAATAATACCACCCTTCCTCCCTCCTCTGCTTGCATGCCACTCCCAAGTCCACTAATAGGGAGGTTCTCCTCTCCTTTCTAGATCTTAGTCTGTCAGTTCACATCAAAAGTAGCTGTATTGTCCTCATTATGGCTCAGGCTGCTCCCAGAGGGAGGTGATCTTGTGGAGACCCTGTCCTCTCCAGCTCTTCTATTTCCCAGTCCGCTTTTAAGGCTTCCAGACAGATTGCCAAATCAGTTGAATGTTGTTTTATTGTTTTGTTTTTGTTTTTCATTTTCCTTAATATGGGTTCTTTTGTTATTGTCTTTATTGAGTTCTGCTCTCATGTTAATTGGTCTTTGATTGACAACTTCTTTATATTTTAGTCATTGTCTTTCCTGTATAGATCCTGCTGTCACTATTACCTACCTTTTATAAGAACAAGGTTTTTTCTGTTTACTAATAACTTTCTCCTTAATAACTTTCTGCTTTTGATGTCATTCTTGGAAAAACCCTAACTATAAAAAAATATTATGAAATACATTGTTCTAAACTTCCTACCCGTAGTTTTATGGTAAGTAGACAAATTGAATAAAAACAAACAAGGTAGCAAGAGCTCATTAGGAGGGCAGAAACTCAGGAATAGGAGCCCTGATTCTCTACCTGTGACATGCTTGAAGGTCTTACACGCACCCGCGGGTCACAGAACGTGCAGCCTGTTTTGCACCAGGTAACCACATGTCCACACCTTCTGCTGCAAGTGCCCCCTTGCAGTCCCGGATGTGCTGCTTGGAGCATCTGTGGCAGACTCTGAGGGTCACAGTGTCTTCTGTCTACAGACGAGCTTGGCACATAGACTTGTGACGAGAGAAGGCTCGGTCGCCCCACTCCCCCTCTACACATCACCGTCCTTACCCAACATCACCTTGGGACTTCCTGCCACTGGCCCTGCTGCTGTAAGTTGGCCTCTGTGGGTCTGTATGACATGGGGTGGTTGCCTGCTTCAGTTCCCACCGCCTGAATATTCCGGTTGTACATTTCAGGGCACAGCAGGCCAGCAGGATGCTGAGAGGCTTGCCTTCCCGGCCCTCCAGCAGCGACTCTCCCTGTTTCCCGGCACCCACCTCACCCCATACCTGAGCACTATAGACATACAAAATAGGACAAACCCACTAACACCTGTGCATCTAAAAGAAACTACATTTCTGTTCTTTCTCGATGGAAACTTGTTTCTCTGCCTTACAGTGCGAGATAACACTTTTCAGTTTTGTATTGCTAATTGAGCAAGTGACACACATGTGATTCTGTTTAAAAGTAGTGCTTTGCTTTTCTGTTCTTCATCCAAACTTGTTCCTGTGCTGTACAGTGTGTTATATCACTTTTTTTTTTTGTATTTTTAAAATTTTCTTTTATTTATTTTTTTTTTTTTTAGGTTTAATACCTATTGTTTCTTTTCTTTCTTTTTTTTTTTTTTTTTTTCAATGCATTTTATTCGGGAACCTTGAACAATCATCTGACCCTGGGGAAACCCACCCCAAAGCAAAGCCCGGGGTAGAAACCCAGGACCAGGGGAAAAGGGCAGATGGGTCCACTTTAAAAGGGAAGCAAGCCAGACCCCCTCACCCTTTACCCAAATTTGGGGAAATTTTTGGACAGAAAGCATTTCACCATCAAAAGGGGGGAAGGCGGAAACCAGCTCCATCTTTAAGGCAAGCATTCCGCAGCTCTCTCCCTTTCCCCCTTTTGTTTTAACACATCAGGAAAGGTAGGGGCCTGATCTTTTGATTTAGAAAAAAATTTGGGGGACTTTAAAAAATTATTTGGGTGTCACCCCCAAAGAGCATCAGACCCTTTTGATACCTTTTCTCAGGAGGCGGCCCGGGGGCATAAACCCCGCATGCAATCAGACATGCTCTTCTTTCAAAAGCGGCTGACCCTGAGTGCAGGCTTGCCCGCATCCTGGGGTTAAATTTTAGTTTTTAGGGCCCTTGGGGGGGGAAAATGTCCTGCTTCAATGGCAAAGGCCGGGAATGATCATGGCTGCACCCCTGTTGTGAGACTTTTAACTTGCATAAACCACAGGCAACCAAGGAGACCAACACCAGAAGGCCTGAAAACGCCCCATCCCGCCATTCTTCAGATGTTTCAGGGCTGCAGCAACCCAAATGATGATAACCCCGGGCTAGCCCCTTTTCCACTCTGGTAGAATTTACTTGAAAAAATGGCCCCCTCAGCGGGTCCATCATAGTTTTAAATTTCTCCAGCCCAAATTTTTTAAATATAGTTTGACAATTGTTTGTCAGTTTTCAGCACGGGAAAAATTTTTCTGTTGTATCCCAGTGACACAAAGTCCAGCATATTTTTCCCCGACACCCGGGGTTGGGCAGGCATAGGGAATTAATTTTTTCCCTGCACAAGGTAAAACCCTCGGGATTGAAAAATTTAAACCCCCTTTTTAGCTGAGCTTTAAATTTTTTTGGTACATCTAAGGATGAGCTCCCTTAAAAAGGGTTTTTAAAAGGGTCTGACAGTCTGCCCAGTATGCCCTATGGCTAATGCCGGGTGGTGGCCCCAAAACAGGGGGCCAATAAATGGCAGTAAAATGGCCCCAATTCCAAAAACCCCTTTTTCTGTCTGAAGAGAGTCATAGGGTGGGGGGCCCCAAAAGGGGAAAGGCACCAGCGAGGTGGAGTAACCGGGCTATAAACTCCCAGCATTACAGGGAAAAAAGAAAGATCATTACTACAATTATTTGGCCTCTATCTGGCTAATAATGAAAAAAAAGGGGGGGTTTAAAAAACAAACGGGGTTGGGTTTAAAGGAAATATTATGAGAACCCTTTAACCCCCCTCGTTGGAACATCCTGCATTTTCTAGAACTAGCAGTGGTAAAACCCAAGGTCGGGAGGGGTTCAGAGACCATTGCCCCGGGGGCAAGACTGCCCATGTAAATTAACAAACCCATGTTTTCCTCCATTTTTTGGAAAGCATTTGTTTTAAATTATTTTTTTTTTTTTTTAAAATTTTTCATAATTACATTTTTATTCATTTGCATCCCCATAAGCCCCCTCCCCCCCTTTCCCCAATCCCACCCCCCCCTCCTCCCTCTGTGAAAAACCCACCCCCCCAAGTCCACGGGATAGGGAGGTTCCCCCTTTTTATTAGTCCATCAGTTCACACCCAAAGTCCTGATTGTCCTCACTATGGCCTGGTATCTTTTTCCCCTTTCAGGGGAGGTAACAAAGAGCGGGCCCAAATCAGTTATGTCGGGAGGCAGCCCCTCTTCCATTACTATGTAACCCAATTGGACTTGAACTGCCCTGGCCACATCTGTGCGGGGTTCTGGGTTATCCCCATGAATAGCCCTTTGGGTTTGGGAATATGAGTCTCGGGAATTTCCTGTGTTCAAATTTTCTTGTTCTGTTCCCTCCCTTTTGGGGGAGACCCTTTTCCTCTCCACCCTTACTTTTCCCAGTTCTTTAAAAAAATTCCATTCACTCTGCCCAACAGTTGCCCATCGGGCCCTGAGCCTGCTTTGATAATCTGTAGGCAGAGGTTTTAAAAGGCCCTCTTTTTAGGTTCCAGGTTGTTTCGTTTTCTTCTGATGTCCATCCTTTGTTTTTCCCGGAGGGGGATTGGACATTTAAAGAAATGCTCAACCTCACTAGCCATTAGGGAAATGCAAATCAAAACAACCCTGAGATTTCACCTACACTCTTGAGAATGGCTAAGATCAAAACTCAAGTGACAACACATACTAGAGTGGTTGTGGAGAAAGAGGAACCCTCCACTGCTGGTGGGAATGTAAACTGTACAACCACTCTGAAATCAATCTGGCATTTTCTCAGACAATAGGAATAGTGCTTCCACTATCCAGCTTGCATACCACTCCTAGGCATATATCCAAAAGAGGCCTACACACAAAAAGGAAATTTGCTCAACCAGCGTCTGTGAGCAGCTTTATTTGTAATAGCCAGTTGGAAACAACCCAGATGCCCCTCAACAGAAGAATGGATGCAGAAAATGTGGTCTATCTACATTACTGAATATTACCTAGCAATGAAAATGAGGAAATCATGAAATTTGCAGGCAAATGGTGGGATCTGAAAGGATCATCCTTAGTGAGTTGTCCCAGAAGCAAAAAGACACACATGGCATATACCACTCATAGACATACAAAATAGGACAAACCCACTAACACCTGCAGCATCTAAAGAAACTAAGATTTTTGTTCTTTCGATGGAAACTTGTTTCTCTGCCTTGGCATGCGAGATAACACTTTTCAGTTTTCCTGTATTGCTAATTGAGCAAGTGACACATGTGATTCTGTTTAGTAGTGCTTTGCTTTTCTGTTCTTTCATTCAAACTCTTTTCCTGTGCTGTACAGTGTGTTATATCACTTTTTTTTTTTTGTATTTTTGTACCTTTTTTATTTATTTATTTATTTTTTTAGGTTTAATACCTATTGTTTCTTTTCTTTTTTTTTTTTTTTTTTTTCAATGCAGTTTATTCAGGAACCTTTGGAACAATCATCTGACCAGAAAGCCAGCCCACAGCTTAAATAGCCTCTGGGTAGTTGTAGCCCAGGCATGCCATTGCAATGCAGATAGATTCACATCCATGGAAGTAAGCTAGATCCCTGGTTTTAGCCAAATGTGGAATTGTCTATGACAGAGAGCACCTTCACCATCAGGAAGGTGGAAGGCGGAAACCAGCTCCATCTTTAAGGCATAGCATTCCGCAGCTCTCATAATTCCCCTTTTGTTTTCGACACATCAGGCAAGAGTAGAGGTCTGATCTCTGATGTTAGAAATAAATTGGGACTTTGTACCGATGTTCATTTCTAGGTGTCATCCACTCCAAAGAGCATCAGACCCGTTTGATACCTTTTCTCAGAGGCGGGACTCAGCATCAACCCGCATGCAATCAGACATGCTCTTCAGGGTCCAAAGCAGCTGACCTGAGTGCAGTGTCACAGCATCCTGAGTGTAACATTTTAGCTTTTATGGTATCCAACCATGTCAGAGAATGTCCTGCTTCAATGGCTGTAAAGGCCTGAATGATCATGGCTGCATCACACTGTTGTGAGACTCTCTAATCTTGCATATACCACAGGCAAACCAAGGAGACCAACACCAGAAGGCCTGATAACTACCCCCATGCCCGCCATTCCTTCAGATGATTCATGGCTGCAGCAACCAGATGATAATCCTGTGGCTAGTCCTGTGTCCACCTGGTAGAATTTACGTGACAATGGCCACCTCAGCTGCCCCACATCATAGTATCGAATTTCAGTCCAATTTCCTAAAATATAAATTCTAATAATTGTTTAGACAGATTTGCAGCACAGGAAAAATTCTCATGTTATATGCCAGTGACCTAAGTCCATACTATTTTCATTGACACCCAAGTTTAGTGTTTTGCCATAGGGTATCGATTTGTTCTGCATGCAAGGTCAATCCTCCGATTGAACACCATCAAGGCCCTTTTCTAGATATATCACTTTAAGTTTTCCTGTATTCCAATTGAGAGGGTGGCACACACAAAGATTTAGCTTACAAAGTAGTGGTTTGTGTTTATGTTCTTGTTGGAAACTTGTTAGTGTTAGGTTAGAGTTAGGGCTTCCAGTTAGGGTTTAGGCTAGG
>JAEOAE010003550.1:0-10773 GCA_036365155.1 Meriones psammophilus | reverse complement strand
AGGCAGGAGGGCTGGCTTTCCACTGGGCCTTCCTCAGAGGGAAGAGCTGAGGTGCAGAAGGTGCCCCTACTGCTCTATGTGAGGAAGCCCTTACCCTCCCCCAGCCTGCATAAACATCACAGATTGCCCACTCTGGGTAGTGATTGTCCTTTACTCCTGATTCTTGGCAGGAAACATAATAATATTTTCTACAAGGTGAGACTTCTCTCCTAGTGAGAGGTTTCCAGTTTCAGTATCTGTCACCTATCCCAATACACCCATCATACCAAGACACCAGCACACTGAGGAAATTGACCAAGGAGGACACCATCGCCACAGGAACACCCATCATACGGATACCATCATGCAGACACACGATCACACTAAGCGTCGGGGAGGAGGACACCATCACGCAGGAAATTCGAGGAGAGGAGGGGACACCATAACACACACTGAAGGAGATCAGCGAGGAGGACACCATCACACTAAAGAAGATCGAGGAGGAGGACACTATCAAACTGAAGAAGATCGAGGAGGAGGAGGAGGGTACATCACACACACTGAAGGAGATCGGCGGGAGGACGCATCACACTAAAGAAGATCGAAGAGGAGGACACCATCACACTGAAGAAGATCGAGGAGGGAGGAGAGGACACCATCACATAAAAAGGGGATTAGGAGGGGGGGGGAGGACACCACCCACACACCCCTAAAGGACACCCCGAGGAGGGGACACCATCACACACACTGAAGGAATGGGGGAGGAACCACACACTAAAGAGATCGAGAGGAGGAGGACACCATCACACACACTGAAGAGATCAGGGAGGAGAGGGACACCACACACACACACTGAAGGAGATCGGGGAGGAGGCACACAACAATGAAGGAGATCGAGAAGGAGACACCATCACACACACTGGGAGATGGAAGGCCCATCACACACTGGGAGATGGGGAGGAGGACACCCCCACACACTGAAGGAGATGGGGAGGGACACCCTCACACACACTGAAGGAGATCGGAGAGGACACCCTCACACACATGAAGGAGATGGGGAGGAGGACCCCCTCACACAACTGAAGGAGATCGGGAGAGGACACCATCACAAAACTGAAGGAGATCGGGGATAGGACACCATCACACACATTGAAGGGATCGAGGGGGGAGGACACCACCCCGAGACACCATCAATGAAAGAGACCAAGAGGAAGAGACTGGGAGGGACACCATCACCCGGGCCCCAGCCTGGGGCGCAGGCACTTTTTCCCCCCGGGTAGTAATGCAGGCGGGTGAAGAAATTAACGGGTCAGACATCTCTGCTGCTGCCTGCCCCCCGCCAACAAGGCCTCATGGAGAACATGACCCCAATGAAAGGGACCGAGTCACCCTCACCCAGGTGAGCGCATTTTTCATTTATTCACTTTCCTCTGTCCTTTGCAACTAATCTCCCTATTGATAATTTTCAGTCTCCCTGTCCACCTGTCCCAAGATGGGTTCCCGGTTGAGAACTGGGGCCCTTTCAAGCAGCGGATAATTCTTTAGAAGAGCCTCCTGCCACCCTTTTACAAAGCCCCCACCCACCCATCCCAAAAACCATCACAGGTTCCAGTGCAGTCCTCAGGTCCCTCAGAACAAAGCCGGGAAAACTCACAGGCTGGAGTATTCAAAGGCAGCTGTGCCCTCTGTTGACCCAGTTCTGCCAAAGGACTCACCTCTTGTGTTATCTTGCTCCTTAAAAGCGACCACATTGGGCCACTCCCACCACATGCCCCCCCCGTGAGGTCTAACTAAGACTCTCTTGGAGAGCAACCTGCTGCTCATGGCAGCCAAAAAATCTACCTCGTGTACAACTCAGCTGGACAATCTTAGGCTCCCTCCATTTCTCAAACCTCTGCACCTGCACAGTTATTTAAATCAGCCTTGCAAGCCTTTGGAGGTTCTGGGAAAGCCTTATCTTTCCATCCCAGTATCACATTGGTAAGACATTGTTCTTTCCCCCTAGACTGTCAACAACTGCCCAGCGTGAGACACAAATTCTGTGTGACTGACCATACATCCATCCATCCTGGTTTTCCCCTAATTTGAATGCAGGACAAGGCTCAGGTCTAGAAGGAAAGGGTTTTTTTCTACTGGGAAAACCTCTACCCCCATAATACTTCCACATCGAAACACTCTGAGAACTCTGAGCCATAGGATGGACTTTTGATATGGCAGATGGATGTGTTTTTTTCAAAAATTTGGAAAACAAGGTATTCTCCTCCCAAAGATGTATACCCAGGGTTTAAACGGGCACTGCTTTAAGTGCTGAAAAGGCTGATTTGTAATTCATTTTTAGAAATAGTAAAAATTTTGGGGGGACCTTCAAAAATTTAAAGGGCTGAAAAGAACCTACATATATATGTAAAAAGATGAAGCAATTTTTCCTATTATACTATAAATAGATTTATTAATAGGCGGGGTATTTTCTAGTAGGATAGCATTCTTTGCCTGTTATCTAAAAAAGGGATTTTATATTGGGAAAAAGGGTATTTCCTTTACTAGATATATGTAGGTTCCTTATGGGTTTTTTTTTGGGTATTCCCAAATTTTCCCACTTTTTCGGGGGAATGTCTGTTAACCCCCTTTTTCCTTTAAAAAACTAGTGCGTTTTAATACTCGGGGTTGGGTACATACCTCTTCAAATTCTGCAAATAAACACATCCATCTCCATATTCTTTTGTCTAGGCTTACTTCCGGGGCGGGTTTAGATTGTGGTTATACAGGGGGACATGTGGGACATTTTTTTTTATTTCTTTGGCTTGTTGCCCAAGTTATAGAAAAATAACCTTTACCGTTAACATCGTGTCTTTCCCTAAATTTTGAGGCTTCTAACATTGTTTTCCCTCTTTTTGTGGACAATGGACCTGGAAAGACTGTATGAAATCGAATAATTATATATATATATATATATTGAGTTTCTATTTTTTATGCTTTTGCAATTGCATAAATAATGAGTTAATTCAATCATCAGAATAAAGTCAGCAGTTTCTATTAAAAACAACTCCTTCTACATATTGAGAGTCAGCAATTATATTAAGATTCAGAAATCTACTAATACCATAAAGTTTAAATACAATTCTGATTTTGGAACTGATTTTTGAAAAAAAGTATTGGCTTTTACCCACCTAGCTTTTTTTTCCTGGGGTTTGAGTCTTTATCTCTCACCCCCAAAGAAATTCCCTTTTGATTTTGAGGTCATAACACAGAACAGCCAGGGCTACCTGAAAGCCTGTCTTAAAAAACCAACAATCAAAAAGCACTTGTTTTCCCATCTGAAAAGGGGGGGACCTTGTAGGATTCTTAGCAAGAATGCAACCCTGGAGGCTAAAGTTTTTAACAAAGGCTTTGGGATTATTTTCTCTTGTCAGGAAACAGAGTTCAATTTTAAAGCCTATTGCTCAGCGGTCTTTGGCTGTCTGTTGAATCCCCACTGTCTTTGGCTGAACTAGTTGAATCCTGTGAGGTTTTCCCAAAGCCTTGGGCTGTGCTCACAAATCCACATCAAAGTTGGCGGTCGGTAGGGCTTAGCAGAGCACCCGGGGGGTATTTCCTGCCCCTACCTAAACCCCCCCCAAACCCCCAGAGAAAAAGGAACACTGCCAGTAGCTGAGCACGTGCTTCCTCCTGTTCTGCCGAGACTGTTTTTTAGGATTTCACTGCTTCTAAAAAAATTAAATTTTTCCCTTTTTGCATCAACACGAAAAAATCCTCCCTCATTCCCACACCTTCCCCGTAAATCCCCTTTTCCCCTCTCTCCACCAACTCCGTAGAGTCCTCAGCTTGATTCTTCCACCCCCTCTCCATCTATCACCTGCACCATCTCCATCCTCACCAATTCCATCTTTTGCCCTTCTTTACTGCCACTGACCTCTCCGTTTCAGCTCCCACATCATCTTCATGGCCTCCATCACCTTGACAACCTCCACCATCTGCATCAACCCCATCACCCATACTGTCTCCATCACCTAGATAAAACCTACCAATTCTATATCTATACCCTCTCCGTCATCCCAGCCAACAGCACCCCCCATTTGTCATCCCCACCATCTCCTCCCCCATCTCTGTCCCTGTCTGCCGTGGTCAGTCCCTACCACTGGTATCAACACTTGACCAACCTCCATCTCCATCTGGAAAAATGCAATCATCTCTACCGCTTTATCTCCATCATTACCGCTCTCCATCCCTTGACCATTTCAGCCCTCAATTCTACCCCCCACCACCTTTTCACCTGCCCCGCCTCTACTGCTTCTTCCCCACGGGCTCCTTTCTCTTTTTTATATGTCGCCTACCCCCCTCACCTTTCCAACCCACTGAGAACAAGTCACCCATCCTCACCACGACTTCCACACTGCTCTCCACCTCCTCTACCTCGGGCCTGCCACCCCCCACCTGTTAATGTCTCCCCATCCGATTCTCCCCCTCTTTCCCCTCCTGGTATCTTTTCCCCCACCTGCATCTCCTCCATCTTTGGGCCTCCACCCCCAAGCTGACCACTAGGCCGGCCCATAAACCTCCCAAGAACTCTTATTAACAAAATCCAGCCAGAAAAAAGAAGACAGGAGAAGGCATGCAAATGACTATGGTGCATTTGTGGGGGCCCAAAAAGACAAATTTTTGGGGAGTCTGCCTATCCTCCTCCCCTATCCTCTAGTGGATTCAGGGATTGAACTCAGATTCCCAAAGGCTCACACAGAAAGCTCTTTCCTCGCTGGCTGACCCCAGCCAAAAAAAAATTTTCCATTCCAGACTAGAGTATTTCTCCCAAAGGCTGAAGGTTTGAGCCCGGTTGTGGTGCTCGAGAGGGAAAAGGTCATTGGAAAGATTCGAATACAGTTCTTAACTGTGCAGTAGGGAAACCCCAGGCCCACTCTAGGCAAGCCTACACCCTCA
The DNA here is from genome assembly GCA_036365155.1 of Meriones psammophilus. Taxonomy (NCBI): domain Eukaryota; kingdom Metazoa; phylum Chordata; class Mammalia; order Rodentia; family Muridae; genus Meriones; species Meriones psammophilus. The sequence continues at coordinate 5,862 of JAEOAE010003550.1, read as the reverse complement.
CTGGGGGGGTCCTCCAACAAACCCAGGCCTGTTCATGCCTAAAGCCTACTCGGGTTATCTCCTTCACCTCTTGGTTGGTTGAGCCCTCCCCCGGCAGCCTCTTTTGAGCTCCAGTCAAGCACAGGACTGTGTTTTTCAGGTAGACAGGGTTCCCTGGGGGCAAAGGCATCTGTGTGTCATCAACAGGAGTACTCTTGAGCTGGGCCCAAGCGGTCAAGCCTCCTCAGCGACCAGATGTCCCTTCCAGCCACCTCCAAGGGTGATGGCTTAGGAAATCCATACTCTGCGGGTGGTTCTGACTTATTTTCCAGAAGTGTTGGCGTTGCTCTGGTTCTGTGAGTCTGTTTGAGACCGGAAATGTCATCTCACGCACTTTCCCCTGAGTTTGGTGGTGAAGCCTCAGCTGGTCTTCCTCATAGCCAGGGTGCTTTGCTAGTGCCCTATATTTTAATTTCTTTTCCCTCAGTGACCTCCTCATCTAGCTCCATGAGGACAAACTTTCCCACCCAGATACCCCGTGTGGTAAACACAGAGCTACCAAACTGAATGAACAGGGCCAAATCTGAAAAGAAAGGATAGATGGTCTCTGCCCCTAACCTGTTACAGCTCCAGGTCTCCTTGGCACGGGACCCTCGATCTCTGACAGCACAAAAAAAAAAAAAGCCTTCCTTTGGGGGATTGGGGGGAAGCGCCCAAGGGGGGGCGGGCTATGGCCCGGGGCCCCTAGTGGGCGGACCTGGCTTATTTTGTCTGGCGTATAGCTGTTGTTCCATTTTTTTTTGCATCAGTGTAGAACACTGGTGTCTCCACATTCTATCCCTCTCTGTGCCACAGGGCGGGCTAGCTGGAAAAAGCCATGCCAGCTCACCATAGCCTCCCCGTCATTGGGCATCTTTTTGCCCAAGGTTGATGGGCCTGTGTCCCCCCAGCAGTTCCTCATTTTCCTTGGCCCCAGGTCCTTTTGGCCTGTAGGGCTTCCTTTTCCCCTCCCCTCTGTCACAGGCAGGTGCTGAACCCCCTGCCCAGAGAGCAGTGAGGGGCAAGATCAGAAACCTGTGTTTAGTTCAACCGGGCCCTTTTCTTTCCCCCCTTACCCAGGGGACTTTTTTCCCTCCCTTCCATCTCTCCCACCCCCTGTTGTACAGCCAACTCTGCAATCCTCCCGAAAAAACCCACTGAGTGGCTTTTCCCTAGTTTACTATCTTAACCTTTTCTCTAAACCCCCTTCATATCCACTCTAATTTTTTCTACACCTTGTGTAATTGTTCAGTCTTTTTTCCCAATTTTTTTTTTTTTTTTTTTTTTTAAGCAAATATAGGAAGACAAAGCAAAACAAAAAAACCCCCTCTGGGAAATGTAAAGAGAAGCTGTCAGCGCAGCTGAAGTAAACCTTTTGCTCATATCCTGAGAAGTATATTCATTCCTTGAACCTCTGTTTCCTTTATGGCATTAAAAACCCAGTCTCCTCAAGCCTCTGTGGTGGCGTTTTCTCCATCTGCTACACTGTCGTCTCTGTCACTTCAAACACACATGCCACATGCTGAATGCCACACTTTCTTGCCCCGGGTCCCATATTCTTCCCCAGAGCCCTAGACCACGCCCTCTCCATGCTGCAGGCTGTTACCAGCGGGTAAAGGCCACCCCAGAATGAGACAATTACCCTAGTATTGGACAAACTATGCCCAACAAAAACCCCACACTTGGGTTAAAAAAAAAAACATATTTACATAACTGATCTTACAGTGAAGAAAAACCTTCTTTAAAAAGGAGGAGGGAGAATAAAAGGAGGAGGGCAGGAGCCCCGTGCTGGCACAGCAGCAAGCTGGAATGTTTCCAGGCTGGAGATGGTCAGTTCTATCAACAGGCCTCTTTGCAAAATCTGGACGACAGGCAGGGCAGCTGGACACTCTAATACCTAAAGCGACTGCAGCTGTCTCTGCCCTCTCTGGGGGTCATGTTTGTCCTGGGGGCCCTCTTCTACCTCCCACTTCTCTGCAAACACGTTTGAATGGAATCTCCCTCCTCCTGGGACCCCTAGCCTCTGTCCTCCATCATGGTACTTTTGGCACAGGCTCTGTTGGTGACTCCGTTCTTTCCCAGGCTGGCCTTCTAGCCCCACTCTCACCACAATATTCTCAAGGCATTCCTGCCCCCCCAAACTCTTAAATAGTTCAGAATAGGATTCGGATGAAATTTATCTTAATCGGGTTCCCCCTGTCCCCCTTCCATACAGGGCTTTCCCTAGCCCTTTTTCCCATCCCGTCTCAAGCTCTTACATTCAAAGTTCCTTCTCACCCTGGCCCAGTGCCCCTTTTTTCAACCTTCATTGGTCAACTGGTTCTGTGATTTCTCATCCTCATCATCACAGGGGAGTGGGGCCCAAGAGGGGATTTTTCCTCTTTTGAGGCAGGAGAAAGTAAAGAAAAAGCCAAACAGACCAGTTAGACCATTTCCCCCTATTTTTGTTTTCTGGATTACTCATTCCCAAAATGTGGTGGAAGGTGTTCCCCAAAAATAACTTCATCGACAAGCAAGCCCTCAGCGTTGAATCATCTTCATCCTACAGAAATTCTCCCGGTAAAATGATGGCAGCTTTATTTGTTACCAGCTTTGCATCAAACCACCCCGGGAAGCCGGGACAGAACACAGGTAAAGCTGTCTCCTGCTTTCCGGGGCCCAGGATTCAGGGAGCCCCAGGTAAGGTGCTTTGGTCTCAGACACTGCAGCCCCCTGAAGACTGGGGCACTGAATCAGCACCCAAGTTCAGTGTGGTGCCTGGGTTTCCTATGGTTGCCATGGTGTCCTAAAGGTAAGGGGTCAGGAAGGGGGAGCCACAATATCTCTACCCTGTCAAAAAAAACCAGACAGCATCAATTCTGCACAGTGGCGTAAGCCACTTTGAAAACCCTAGCTGGAGGTGGGGAACTGAGTCTGGCAACTCTGGAGGTCACCTCAGAGGAGCTATTGGTCGCTATCAATGTGCTGGTTTGATCACAATCAATGAATGAAACATTCCAGGATGCTGAGATTTCATGGTGTATCTTTGGAGGAAAGGGGCCGGGGATGGGTGGGGGTGAAGGTCTCAGAGGCTCATGAGCAGAGGCAAGAGGTATGCCTGTCGAGAAGACCCCGGGAACTGGGACAGACTTCCCCGGTGACTGCAGAGTGGGTGAAGAGGCTGACCTTGTGTCCTGTGGTGCGGACTCAAACCCCGTTCTAGGAAGGCAAGCACAGACCTGTGGGACTGTACCCGTGCGGCCCCTGTTTCTTCCTAAGAGCTTCATCAGAGATAGGCGGGGAAAAGGCCAAGTTTACAGGCAAAAAGGAAGATCATGTCCCAGGCCCCCTAAAACTTGGAGATGAGAAAATCTAGTGCCTGGGCCAGGCCAACCCTCAAGAACTCTGTCCAGCGGCTTTCGGTGTCCAATTTCCACCTTTGTGATGAATAAAACTAAGATCACTTGAGGGTTTCCCAGACAAAGTCCTTGCTTTTCCCTGTTTTTTTCCCAAAGGGCTCTTTTTTAAAAAGGGCCTGGCCTGGGCTGGAGCCAGGTTGCTTGAAGAAATGGGTTTTCATCAAATGATTTACGGGGACTGTATCCGCAGACCAGAAAGGAAAAGAACAGAAAGCACGGGAAGGCTAGGGGGAATGGAGGGGGTGGTGGGAAAGGCAAGAAGCGAGACAAGAAGAGGTTAATTAAGGAAAACAGTCCCCTAAAACTCGGTTTATCTTACCCCTTCAAAAAAATTCCCCCCCATAACCGACCCCAACACTTTCGCTCCCCTTTGGGCCCCGGTGGCACTATTTAGACTTTCTTCCTCCCCAAAAAAAAAAAAAAACTAAGGGGAGGAACAAAGAACCACTCCCCCAACCAAGAACAGTTTAAAACCCACCTATCATGCTTAAAATCTAGGACAAAAGAGCCGTTTTGGACAGAACCGCTTTGACTGCCAATCTTCAAGCACAGCCGGGGAAACAGCCTGGGGGCCCCCTCCCCAGGGCTCCAAAAGCAAGTGCCCGGGGGTCCCGGGGAAAAACCCTGACAGAGGCGCAGAACCAGCAAAAACCCAGAGCAAAACCCTTTGAACTTTTTGGACAGTTGTTTCCCGGGCGTTTCGGGGAGCCGGGGGACCCGGGGGGCCCCAGGGGGGCCATGGCGTCCTGATGTCCCAGGGACAAAGAGGCCAGGCCGGCTGCAGCATGGACCCGGGGGCCCCCAGGCGGGGGCCTGGGGGACTCCTGCCTGCCCTCCACTGGGGGCCCCCAAACAGGGGGCCCCGGGCCCGGGGCCCAAATTTGCTAGGGGGGGGGGTTTGTTCTTTTTTTCACCCCGGGACAAGTAAGTGCCTAGAGGATGGTGCTTTGGGGGGGCGCCCCCAAAGGGAAGGACAGGGGGCCCAGGCCCCCAAACCCGAGGGGCATCTTGGGCTGTTTGTTTTTCTTGATGTCCCTGGTCCCAAGCTTGCAAGTCCCCCCCCGGGAGGGTGCAGTTGGCTTAGCTGTCTGATTACTTCCCCCCTTTGGGGAAAGGGAAAACAAAAATTAAAATTTTTCAGACATTTCCAAAGTTGAGGCAGGGCACTCTTAAAAGCCAGCCATCCCCTTTTAATGAATGCCCGGCCAAAAATGAAATTTTGTTCTCAGGCATGATGCCTGGCCCCTGGGAAATCCAACCCCGGAGTCTCAAATTTCGGGGCCCCCCAGCCCTTTTAAGGGACTTTTTCCCCCTGCCCCCAAGGGTCGAGTGTCCTGCCCCTACCCAAAGAAAGTCCCAAAAATTCACTGCCACTCTTCCGCCTAAGTGTTATCAACCAAAATGATTTCAGATCCCGGCAAATCCCCCCCAGACCCCTTCCTTTAAGAACTAAACCCGAAAGGGGGGTTTGGGTTGTTGGTTTTTTGACTGATGGGCTGCCAGGGCCACCCGGATTGGCCCCCTGACTAAAAGGGACCCCAAGGCCAGTTCCATACTTTCCAGACCCCCCAAGGTTCCCTTTTGCAGTTCACCAAGTATGCTTCAGGAGCTCTGCTGAGGCGGCTAAACAATAGAAAGTCCTAAAGATCCAGGCTCCTTAGCCCCTTGCCAGTGCCAGGAGGGGTTTAAAGGGGGGGGAGATGAATCTCACGGGCGGGAAAGTTTTGGGAGGGGAACAAGGGGCCTAAAAAAAACCGCTGGGGACACCAAAGTGCTTGCCCTTGTTGCTGGGGTTGGTTTTCCGGGAAAAACTGCGGGAGCCCAGGTTCTTCTGGATAAAGTGAGCCTCTCTTTGCAGATTTACGGGGTGGGTACGGGAATTCGGGCCCTGGGCTAAGAAATGGAATTTTCCTTTGTTATTTTTTGCAGGTGGGGCTGGCCCCTGGGCCCAGGGGTGACTCTGGGACTGTGTCGGGAACCCCAAAGGGGGCTCCCACGCCCTTGGGGAGCTTTGGGGCCTGAGCTCCCCTCGGGTTAGCAGGATGCTTGCCTAGAGTGCCTAACCCCGGGGTTTTTCCCCCTGCACCATAACCCACTGTGGGTGGTGCAGGCCTGGAAACCCCGTTAAGGTGGGGGGAAAGGAGCGGGAGTTAAAGGGGAAATCCTGGGCCCCGGGGTTTCCCAGGCTACATAGGGGTTTAAGCTAATCGGGATTACCAATTAAGACTGCCTAAAAAAGACAAGCAAACAAACAAAACAACAAAGCCACACCCCAAACCAAATTTCCCAAAGGGCCCCTGGGAAATTAAAACCAAATCCCCATGTCCCCAGAGGGGGGGCCCTGTATAAAACCAAAGGGGGTTTCCACATCCAAAACCAAATCTATAATTTGAACTGAACTTCTGGCCCAATTTAAAAATAAAATTTCTTCAGGGGGGATGGAAGG
>JAEOAE010003465.1:0-11471 GCA_036365155.1 Meriones psammophilus | reverse complement strand
ACCCACAGCCAGAATGAGACCAAGACAGCGGCAGATGGAGGAGGCAGACCAGGAGCTGAGGCCAAGCCATCACAGCCCGCATCCGGAGCAGACAGGCCAAGAAGCTGCAAGCACGCCACAAACCAAGATGGTCACCTTCTTCTCCCAGGCCAGGAGCTCCAGGCTACAGGTGGTGCCCGACCGGGCGGGGGCCCCGCGCACTCTCCCAGGCCTCTGGCCACGCCTATCCCGGCGGTTTCTGCACCAAGCCCCAGGCTAAGAAGAGACCACTCTTGGCCAAGGCTCTCCGGGATTATCACAACCGCCCTCTCACAGGTGAACCTCAGAAGGACACTCTCTGCTCAGGCATGTCTTGGGACGCCTGCAATGGACACACCCACGCTTTCCTCACGGAAAACCTGCTTCCAGAGCTTGACCTGGGATCCCGCTTTTGAGCTCTGGGGACACTCTCTGAGGCCTCTCGCCTGATCTCCACACCCTTTGGGCGGGTTCCACCCACCGTGGGAGCCGAAGGCAGCCATCTTCCCAGAGGAAGCACTGCCCTCCATCGCTCACCAGACATCCACTACCCAACGACTTCCGGGCTATGCTCAAGGTCTAGGCTTCAGGAAGAAAGACCAGCACCTACACCTCAACTCACACCTACTCTCACCTCCCAACGGACTCACTGTTAGACACACGCCCACCCACTGATGCACACCTTTGGTGGGATTTGGAAGGGAAGGATGGATTTCTGAATTCTCACCCCTTCTGGAGTGGCTGTGCGGAAGCAATCATTGACCTCACTACATTGCATTTCTCCAGTGCTTGGACAGATCTTCTTTCCAGAGTTAGTTTTCCATTTAGGGCTGCCTACTAAGGTACACAACTGCCCGAGGAGAACTACTTAGGATAAGTGTCAGGTGTGTTAGCTTCAGCACTAATGAATATTGTGTCTATTTCTCTCCTTTGTATACATAGATGTTCACGAATAAACATTTGTAGTGTATATACAGATTGGAAAGAGAGTCACCTATACATGCATAGCCATAGAGAGTTGATAGCCTCTGTGTGAGGTGCATGTGCAAGGGTGTGTGTGTGTGTGTGTGTGTGTGTGTGTGTGTGCGTGTGTGCGCGGCGTGTGTGTGAGTGTGTGTGTGTGTTTGAGACAAACAGAGAGAGAGACAGAGAGAGAGACAGAGAGAGTGCAGGGAGTAAACCAGATGTAAAAAGGGATCCGGCAACCTAGAAAGCTAAGACCAGCTGCCCAGGATCAGAAGAGAAATGGGAAAGCTGTGGGTCATGGATCTGCACTGTGTGAACACCTGTGAACGCCTAGTTGAGAAAAGAAGGGCCCAGGTCATTACAAGGGTGATGGCAGGCGCAAAGATAGATATCCAGGCTCGAGCAGAAATCCACTTTCTCCCTCCGACAGGCCCAACTTGCTGGGGTGAAAGGAATGTGTCTCCCCCACCCTCCACATGCACTGTGCGAAATTGGAGCCTATAGCGGATTCTCGGGTTTATTTATTTATTTACTTATTGATTGATTGATTGATTGACGGATTGATTTTGACTTCCTCTGCTTTTGTGTGAGCATGTGCAGTCTCTGGCAGGCTCCTGCTGGCGCCCACAGAGGGGAGCACTGTCCTTGAGCCTAACAAAGACCTTGAGGAAGCCCTCATTTGCCAGGGAGCCTGAAGCAAGGCAGGCTGTGAACCTCGATTCGCCAGAGGGGGCTCTGGCGCCAGAAAAACAGGTTTCCTGGGATGTGGACGGGCGTGGCACAGGCAAGCAGAAGTCAGAAGGCGGCTCCAGAACCAGCCTCGGCCGCTGACTGGGCAGACGGAGCCCAAGGCGTAATCCAGCCCCTGTATATCTAGGGTAGGATGCGCCTCCACAGTGAGGCAAGAGGCAGCAGGCTGAAGACCCAGCAGCCTGTAGCCCCAGAATCTGCTGCAGAGACACAGTAGCCACCACCAGAGGAAGATGAGGAAAAATGCAGTCCGACGCACTGTCTGCTGTCTGTGGGGCCCAGTCCTGTCCTCAGCCGTGACATGGAGGCTGGCCTTCCAGGCAGCCCTGCAGAAGCTGTGTGATCGCAGCTGTTCACGGAGACAGAGCCAATGGGGCCTCCATAAGGCCCTGAAGAAATCCCGCCTCCGGCCCAGCCTGTCTGAACGCCTGGCAGAGATAGGCTTCAGGCAGACCATCAAGATCTTGGAGGAAACGGCAGCTGCTAGTGCCCTTCGCCAGACCCATGCCGTTGAGAGTTCTGGGTCCCAGGTCTGAGCTGACCCACTTCCTGACTCTGCCTTGGTGCTGAGCCAGAAGGCAGAGCAAGGAAGAACATCTCCGCAGAGGAGACCAAGCATCCACATCCAGAGGAGCCCAGACAGCGGGCAGAGGCCTTGCAGCTGAGCAGCAGCAGGCCAGGCCCCAGCAGGAGCGAAGACATGCCAGAGGCCAGAGGCAAGTGGACGCTTGCAGGAAAGCCTGGAGCCAGCAGCCAAGAAGATCCGGCTGTGCAGGTGACAGACGCTTCTCCGCGTGTCCAGAGGATGGTCGCGCTGCTCTTTGGGGCTTGCCCCACCCTGACCACATGCCCATAATTCTGGGTCCCGGAGCCCTGGGACCAGACTGACTAAGAAGTGCAGCTGGCGCCTGTCAGGGTGGATTCCAAGACGCTTGTCTGGCACAGGTCCCAGGAGGCCTGTTCCTCCAGCAGGAATGGCCAGAAGGCCCTCCTTTCCCAAGATCTGTGGGCACGTGGGATGCCTACTGCTAAGCCACGGAGGCTATTGCAGCCCATGCAGCTGATTCAACCAACACCTGCTCTCCAAGGAATCTCCAAGCCAAGGAGGCCTTGAAGCCGCCACAGCCCAAGGAGCCTAAGAAGGAACGTGGCACGCAGAGGGGACGCAGATCAGACCTACAGCCAGAATGAAATTCAAGACAGCGGCAGATGGAGGAGGCAGACCAGGAGCTGAGGCTGTGGAGCCATCACAGCCCGTGATCCGAGCAGATAAAGAAGCTGCAAGCATCGCTGGCAAACCAAGATGGTCACCTTCTTCACTCAGGCCAGGAGCCCAGGCCAGCTGAGGTGCCTGACCCCGCCGGGCCCCTCCTCCAAGCACACCTCTCCCCAGGCCTCTGGCCACGCCCATCCCGGTGGGCTCTCAGCACTGCTTCAGGCTAAGAAGAGACCTCGCCCCTGGGCGGCTGCCTCTCCGGGATTATTACTACAACCGTTCTCACAGGTGAACCCCAGAAGGACACTCTCTGCTCAGCATGTCTTGGGACGCCCGGGCAATGGACACACCTACTTTCCTCACTGAAAACCCAAGCTTTCCAGAGCTTGCACCTGGGATCCCGCTGAGCTCTGGGACACACTCTGAGGCCTCGGCCTGATCTCCACACCCTTTGGGCGGGTCTCCACCCACCCAGGGGAGCCTAGGCTGCAGCCATCTTCCCAGAGGAAGCACCCGCCCTCCATCGGCTCACCAGACATCCACTACCCAACCACTCTGGCCAAGGCTCATGTCTAGGCTTCCAGGAAGAAAGACCAGCACCCACACTCAACTCACCCCACGCTCTTCACTCTAACGGACTCACTGCCAGACAAGCCCAACGCACTGATGCACACCTTGTGGATTTGAAGGGAAGGATGGATTTCTGGAATTTCAAATTCTCTTCTGGAGAGGGCTGTGTGGAAGCAAATCATTGACCCCACTTCCCATTATTTACTCCAGTGCTTGGACAGATCTTCTTTCCAGAGTTAGTTTTCACGCTTTAGCTTCGCCACTGCCAAGGCACACAACTGTCTGAGGAGAACTACTAGATAAGGTCAGGTGTGTTAGCCAGCACTAATGAATATTGTCTATTCTCTCCTTGCATACATAGATGTTCACGAATAAACATTTGTGTATATTATTATGATTGGAAAGAGAGTCACCATATGCATAGCCAGAGAGTTGATAGCCTCTGTGTGAGTGTGCATGTGTGTGCAAGGGCATGGTGTTAGAGGTGTGTGTGTGTTTGAGACAAACAGAGAGAGAGACAGAGAGAGAGACAGAGAGAGGCAGTGGGAAATAAACCAGAGTTTAAAAGGATCCTTTGGCAACCCAGAAAGCTAAGACCCAGTTGCCCAGGATCAAAGAGAAATGGAAAGCCAGGGCCGGCTTTTGGGATTCGCATCAGTGAACACTCAGAACGCCTAGTTGGTGAAGAGAAGGGCCCAGGCCACACAAGGGCAGGCAGGCGCAAGACAGGACTAATCAGTTCCGAGCAGAAATCCACTTTCCCCGACAGGCTCAACTTGCTGGGGTGAAAGGAATGTGTCTCCACCCACCCCTCCATGCACTGTGCTAAATTGGAGCCCAGAGCGGATTCTCGCTTATTTATTTATTTACTTATTGGATTGATTGATTGATTGACTTGATTGATTTTGACTCTCTGCTTGTGTGAGCATGTGTGAAAGCCCTTGGTGGTACCCGGCCAAGGCCCTACAGAGGGAGCAGGCTATCCCGGTGAGCCCCAACAAAGACCTTGAGGAAGCTCCCATTTGCCAGAGCTCACGGAAGCAAGGCAGGGCTGTGAACTCGGATTCTCGCCGAGGCGCTTCTGGCGCCAGAAAACAGGTTTCCTGAGCGGTGGACGGGCGCGGCCCAGGCAAGCAGAAGTCGAAGGGGCGGCCCAGAACCAGCAGCCTCGGCTCTGACTGGGCAGACGGAGCCCCAAGGCGTGGTCCAGCCCCTGCATATATATATCTAGTAGGATGCGCCTCTCTACAGTGAGGCAAAGAGAGGCAGCAGGCTGAAGACTCCTCAGCAGCCTAGCCTGTGAATCTGCTGAAGAGACACAGGCAGCTACCACCAGAGGAAGAGGAAAAGAGCAGTCCGACGCACTGTCTGCCCGGTGGGGTCAGTCCTGTCCTCGGCCAGGACATGGAGGCTGGTTCTTCCAGCAGCCCTGCAGAAGCTGTGCATCGCTGTTCACGGAGACAGAGCCACGCAAGCCTTACAAGGCCCTGAAGAAATCCTCGCCTCCCGCAGCCCAGCCTGTCTGAATCCTCTGGCAGAGATAGGCTTCAGGCAGACCATCAAGATCTTGAGGAAACAGCAGCTGCTAGTGCCTCTTCGCCAGGACTTGGCGCCAAATGGTGGAGAGTTCCCGCTGGGTCCCAGGTCTGAGCTGGACCCACTTCTCCCTGACTCTGCCTTGGTGCGCTGAGCCAGAAGGCAGAGCAAGGGAAGAACATCTCCGCAGAGGAGACTCCAAGCATCCACGCCCAGAGGAGCTCCAGGACAGCGGGCAGAGGCCTTGCAGCTGAGCAGCAGCAGGCCAGGCCTCCGAGCAGGGAGCGGCACAGAGGCCAGAGGCAGGACGCTGCAGGAAGCCTGGGACCAGCAGCCAAGAAGACCAAGGTGCAGACATGACGCCTTCGCGGTCCTAGGAGGATGGCCGCGCTGCTCTTGGGGCTTGCCTCATTTCCTGACCACTGCTTACCCCTGGGGGTCCTGAGCCCTCTTGGGGCCAGACTGACCAAGAAGTGCAGCTGGCGCTTCGTCAGGTGGATCCCAAGACGCCTGCTCACGCAGGTCCCAGGAGGCCCAAGCCCAGCAGGAATGGCCAGAAGGGCCTTCTTTCCCAAGATCTCGTGGGCACGTGGATGTTCACTGCCAAGCCACGGAGGCCATTGCAGCCTATGCAGCTGATGCAACCGAACAACTCCTGCTCTCCATGAATCTCCTGCCAAGGAGGCCTTTAGCCGCTACAGCTCAAGGAGCCTGGAAGAAGGAACGGGCACGCAGGGGACGACTGAGACCTACAGCCAGAATGAGACCAAGACACAGCGCAGATGGAGGAGGCAGACTAGGAGCTGAGGCTGTGTCATCACAGCCCGCATCCGATAGCAGACAGGCCAAGAAGCTGCAAGCACACCGACAAACCAAGATGGTTACCTTCACCCAGGCCAGAGCCCAGGCCAGCCGGAGGTTCCTGACTCAGCGCCGGGGGCCCTCCTCCAAGCGCACTCTCCCAGGCCTCACACACGCCCATCCCGCGGCTTCTGCAAGCCCCAGGCTAAGAAGAGACCCACTCATGGCTCAAGGCCTCTGGGATTATCAACCGGTTCTCTCACCGTGAACCCTAAGGACACTCTCTGCTCAGCATGTGTCTTGGGACGCCCGCAATGGACACACTCCACGCTTCCTCCACGGAAAACCTCCAAGCTTTCCAGAGCTTGCACCTGGGATCCCGCTGAGCTCTGGGGACACTTCTCTGGGAGGCCTCGCGCCTGATCTCCACACTTTGGGCGGTTCCACTCACCTGCGGAGCCTAGGCTGCAGCCATTCTTCCCAGAGGAAGCACTGGCCCCTCCATCGCTCACCAGACATCCACTACCCAACCACTGGCCAAGGCCTGTCCAGGCTTCAGGAAGAAAGACCAGCACCCACACCAACCACACCTACGCCACCTCCCAACGGACTTCACTGCTGTGACACGCCCCACCCACTGATGTACACACCCTTGTGATTTGAAGGGAAGGATGGATTTCCTGGAATTTCACCCCTCTTCTGGGAGGACTGTGGAAGAATTCATTGACCTCACTTCCCATTGCGTACTTCCAGTGCTTAACAGATCTTCTTTCAGAGTTAGTTTTCCACGCTTAGGCTTCGTCTACGCTAAGGTACACCACTGCCCTAGGAGAACTACTTAGGATAAGTGTCAGGTGTGTTAGCCTGTGCACTACTGAATATTGTGTTCATTTCTCTCCATACATAGATGTTCATTTAATAAACATTTGTGTATATACATAAGGATTGGAAAGAGAGTCACTCATATGCATAGCCATAGAGAGTTGATAGCCTCTGTGTGAGTGCATGTGTGTATGTGGTGTGTGTGTGTGTGTGTGTGTGTGTGTGTGTGTGTGTGTGCGCAAAGGTATGCAAGCCTGTGTGTGTGAGTCTGTGTGTGTGTTTGAGACAAACAGAGAGAGAAAGAGAGAGAGACAGAGAGAGGCAGGGAATAAACCAGAAGGATCCTTAAGTAACCCAGAAAGCTAAGACCCCATTGCCCTGGATCAGAAGAGAAATGGAAAGCTGGCCGCTTTTTGGGATCTGCACCCAGTGAACACTCAGAACGCCTAGTTAGAAAAGAAGGCCCAGGCCACAAGGCGGTATGGCAGGCGCAGATAGCATATCCAGGCCCGAGCAGAAATCCACTCTCTCAACAGGCTCAACTTGCTGGGGTGAAAGGATTGTGTCTTCCCCACCCTCCATGCACTTAAGTAAATTGGGAGCCCAGGAGCAGATTCTCAGCTTATTTATTTACTTACTTATTGATTGATTGATTGATTGACTTGATTGATTTGACTTCCTCTGCTTTTGTGTGAGCATGCAGTCTCTGGCAGGCCTCAGTTGGCGCCCTACAGAGGGAGCAGGCTACCTTTAGAGCCCCAACAAAGACCTTGAGAAGCCCCATTTGCCAGAGCTCTGAAGCAAGGCAGGCCAGAACCTCGGATTCGCCAGAAAGGCGCCTGGAGGCCAGGAAAACAGGCTTCTGAGCGTGGACGGGCGTGGGCCCAGGTGCAGAAGTCAGAAGGGGCGGGCTCCAGAACCAGCAGCCTCGGCTCTGACTGGGCAGATTTGAGCCTGGGCGTGGTCCAGCCTCTGTATATATATATATTCAGGGTAGGGATGCGCCTCTACAGTGTGAGGCAAAGAGAGGCAGCAGGTTGGAAGACTCCAGCAGCCTAGCCTAGAATCTGCTGAAGAGGCAGGTAGCCACTCACCAGAGAAGAGGAAAAGAGCAGTCCGACGCATTGTCTGCCCGCTGGTGGGGCCCAGTCCTGTCCTCGGCCGTGGACATGGAGGCTGGCTCTCCCAGGCAGCCTGCAGAAGCTGTGTGATCGCCTGTTCACGGAGACAGAGCCACGCAAGCCTTACAAGGCCCTGAAGAAACTTCGCCGCGCCCAGCCTGTCTGAACCTCTGGCAGAGATAGGTCGCAGGCAGACCACTAAGATCTTGAGGAAACAGCAGCTGTTAGTGCCCTCTCGCCAGGACTTGGCGGCCAAATGGTGGGAGAGTTCCCCGCTGGGTCCCAGGTCTGAGCTGGACCCACTTCCCTGACTCTGCCTTGGTGCTGAGCGAGAAGGCAGAGCAAGGAAGAACATCTCCGCAGAGGAGACCTGCCATCCACGCCCAGAGGGAGCCCAGGACAAAGCGGGCAGAGGCCTTGCAGCCGAGCAGCAGCAGGCCAGTCCCCAGCAGGGAGCGAAGCATTATGCCAGAGGCCAGAGGCAGGATGCCAGTGAAAGCCTGGAGCCAGCAGCCAAGAAGATCCGAAGGTGCAGACAGGACGCTTCCGCCGGTCCCAGGAGGATGGTCGCTACTGCTCTTTTGGGCTTGCCCCAATCCTGACCACGCCACACCCTGGGGTCCCGGAGCCCTCTTGGGGCCAGACTGACCACAGGCGTGCAGCTGGCGCCTGTCAGGTGGATCTCTAAGACGCTCTGTTCACGCAGGTCCCAGGAGGCCCGCTCTCCAGCAGGAATGGCCAGAAGGGCCTTTCCCAAGATCTCGTGGGCACGGGATGTCTACTGCCAAGCCACGGAGGCCATTGCAGCCCATGCAGCTGATGCAAATCAACAACTCCGTTTCCAAGGAATTCCCAAGCCAAGAGGCTTTGAAGCCGCTTACAGCCTAAGGAGCCTAAGAAGCGGGAACGCAAAAATGCTAGGGACGCAGACTGAGACCCACAGCCAGAATGAGACCAAGACACAGCGCAGATGGAGGAGGCAGACCAGAGCTGAGGCTGCAAGCCATCACAGCCCGTGATCCGAGCAGACAGGCCAAGAAGCTGCAAGCACGCCGATAAAACCATGATGGTCACCTTCTTCACCCAGGCCAGGAGCCCAGGCCAGCCGGAGGTGCCCTGGACCCCGCTGACTCCTCCTCCGGAGCGCACCTCTCCCCAGGCATCTGGCCACGCCCACCCCGGGCGGGCTTCCTCTGCACCAAGCCCCAGGCTAAGGAAGAGACCGCCTCATGGCCAAGGCTCTCCGGGATTCATTACAACCGCTCTTCACCGTGAACCTCATAGCGACACTCTCTGCTCAGCATGTCTTGGGACGCCTGGGTGCAATGGACACACCTACGCTTCCTCACGGAAACCTAAGCTTTCCAGAGTTTTGCACCTGGATCCCGCTGATTTGGACACTTTTCTGAGGCCTTCGCTCGATTCTGCCACCTCTTTGGCGGGTTCCACCCACCTGGAGCTTCAGGCTGCAGCCATCTTCCCAGAGGAAGCACTGCCCCTCCATCGGCTCACCAGACATCCACTCGCACCCAACTACTCTGGCCAAGGCTCAAGGTCTAGGCTTCAGGAAGAAAGACCAGCACTACACCTCAACTTCACACCTACGCCTTCACTCTCCCAACGGACTTCATTCGCCAGACACGCCTACCCACTGATGCACACTTTGTGATTTGAAGGGAAGGATGGATTTCCGGAATTCTCACCCTCTTCTGGGAGGACTGTGTGAAGCAATCACACCACTTCCTACGCGACTTCTCCAGTGCTTGACAGATCTTCTTTCCAGAGTTGTTTTCCACGCCTAGGCTTCGCCACGCCAAGGTACACCACTGCCTGAGGGAGAACTACTTAGGATAAGTGTCAGGTGTGTTAGCTTCAGCACTAATGAATATTGTGTCTATTTCTCTCCTTTGTATACATAGATGTTCACGGTCAAACATTTGTGTGTATATACATATGATTGGAAAGAGAGTCACTCATATGCATAGCCATAGAGAGTTGATAGCCTCTGCAGTGAGGCATGCAAGGGTGTGTGTGTGTGTGTGTGTGTGTGTGTGTGTGTGTGCGCAGCGTATATGGTGTGTGTGAGTCTGTGTGTTTGACAAACAGAGAGAGAGACAGAGAGAGAGACAGAGAGAGTGTGCAGTGGGAAATAAACCAGAGCAAAAGGATCCTTTGGCAACCCAGAAAGCTAAGACCCCATTGCCCTGGATCAGAAGAGAAATGGAAAGCTGTGGGTCGCTTTTGGGATCTGCACTGAGGTGAACACCTGTGAACGCCTAGTTGGTGAAAAGAAGGGCCCAGGCCAAGGCGGTATGGCAGGCGCAAGACAGTATATCCAGGCTCCGGAGCAGAAATCCACTTTCCTGACAGGTCTAACTTGCTGGGGTGAAAGGAATGTGTCTCCCCCCACCTCCATGCACTTTGCTAAATTGAGCCTAGAGCAGACTTCAGCTATTTATTTATTTTTACTTATTGATTGATTGATTGATTGACTTGATTAAGATTTGACTTTCTCTGCTTTTTGTGTGAGCATGTGCAGTCTCTGGTAGGTCTCTGCTGGCGCCTCACAGAGGGAGCAGGCTATCCGAGAGCCCTAACAAGACCTGAGGAAGCTCTATTTACAGAGCTCGCCTGGAAGCAAGGCAGGCCAGAACCTCGGGATTCGCCAGAGTGGTTCCTGGGCAACAGAAACAGGTTTCTGAGCGTGGATCGGGCGCCTGCAGTGCCAGAAGTCAGATGTGGCGTGGCCTTAGAACCAGCCTCGGCCGCTTGACTGGGCAGATTTGGAGCCTGCTGGGCGTATCCAGCCCCGGCAGGGTATATCTAGGGTAGGGATGCGCCTCCACAGTGAGGCAAAGAGAGGCAGCAGGCTGGAAGACTCCCAGCAGCCTAGCCTAGAATCTGAAGAGACACAGGTAGCCACCACCAGAGGAGGAAAGAGCAGTCCGACAGACGTCTGCCCGGTGGGGCCCAGTCCTGTCTCGCCGGGTGGACATGGAGGCTGGCTCTTCCCAGGCAGCCCTGCAGAAGCTGGGAAATGGACCGCTGTTCACGGAGACAGAGCCACGCAAGCTCTACAAGGCCCTGAAGAAACTCGCCCGTGCCCAGCCTGTCTGGAAACCTCTAGCAAGAGATAGGCTTCAGGCAGAATCATCAAGATCTTGAGGTCAGCAGCTGCTAGTGCCCTTCGCCAGGACTTGGCGCCAAATGGTGGAGAGTTCCCCGCTGGGTCCCAGGTCTGAGCTGACCCACTTCCCTGACTCTGCCTTGGTGCTGAGCGATAGCTGGGCAGAGCAAGGAAGAACATTCCAGCAGAGGAGACCTAAGCATCCACGTCCAGAGGAGCCCAGGACAAGCTGGCAGAGGCCTTGCAGCTGAGCAGCAGGCCAGGCCCCAGCAGGGAGCGGCACATGCCAGAGGCCAGGGAGGCAAGGGACGCTGCAGTGAAAGCCTGGAGCCAGCAGCCAAGAAGATCCGAAGGTGCAGACAGGACGCCTCCGCTGGTCCCAGGAGGACGGTGGTCACTGCCTTGGGGGCTTGCCCCAACTCTGACCACGCCCGCTACCCCTGGGGGTCCCGGAGCCCTTGGGGCCAGACTGATCAAGAAGTGCAGCTGGCGCCTGTCAGGGTGGGATTCCAAGACTGTTCACGAGGTCCCAGGAGGCCCGCTC
>JAEOAE010003712.1:0-13755 GCA_036365155.1 Meriones psammophilus | reverse complement strand
GAAGCAAGATTTTAGGAGCCCTGAGTCATTTCATTGAAGTGGGTTTTAAGTGCTTTGGGGTCATTTCTGTTGGAAGTGGTTTTAAGTGCTCTGGACACTTTGGAACAGTTTTTTAACTGTCGAGTCATTGTTGGTAGCTGGTTTTAAGTGCTCTGTGTCCTTTGTTGGAAGCACTTTAAGTGCTCTGAGTCATTTTGTTGAAGCGGTTTTTATGTGCTCTGCGTGTCCTTTTCAGGTTGGTTTTTAAGTGCTTTGGGGGTCATTTCGCTGGAAGTGGGGCCGGTTTTTAAGTGTCTGGCGTCATTTGTTGCAAGCGGTTTTTACATACTTCCCAGACATGATTTCACTGGAAGCAGGTTTTTTTGCTCTGAGTCATTTCTTTGAAGCAGGTTTTAAGTGTGTCTGAACTGGCTTCCTTGGGCGTGGTTTTTAGGTTGTTCTATCATTTATTCTGAAGCCGGTTTTTAAGTGCTCGAGCTACTTTGGAAGTGGTTTTTATGCTCTGGAGTCATTTCGCCAAGCAGGTTTTTATGCTCTGAGTCATTTCGTTGGGTTTTGCTGCTCTAGAGTCATTTCATTGGAAGCATTTTTTTAATTGCTGTTGAGTCACTTTGGAAGCAAAGTTTTATGCTCTGAGTCATTTCGATGGAAACAGGTTTTTATGTGTTCTGTGTCCTTCACTGTAAGTTTGGTTTTAGGAGCATCTGGAAAGCATTTCGGAGCTGGAAGCAGGTTTTAGGTGCTGGAGTCATTTCATTGGAAGAAGGTTTGTATTTGGGGTCATTTCTCACTGAGGGTCTTTACCTGCCTGGAAACAGAAACAGTTTTTAACCGTCTGGAGTCATTTTTGTTAGCTGGTTTTACTGTGCTCTGGATTCATTTTCTTTGGAAGGGTTTTAAGTGCTCTGAGTCATTTTAGTTGAAAGGGATTTTAGTGTGCTGAATCATTTTTTGAAACGGCTTTATGTGCTTTGAGGTCATTTCGCTGGAAGGCGGGTTTTAAGTGCTCTGAGCTCATTTCAATAGTGGGTTTTACGGTTCTGATCTCATTTCGCTGAAACGGTTTTTATGTGCTCTGGAGGTCATTTCATTGGAAGGTATTTTTAATTTCTGTGGCATCACCATTTAAAGCGGTGTTTATGTCTGTAGTCATTCGTCGCTGGAAGCAGGTTTTTTATGTTCTGGTATCCTTTCGCTGGCTGGTTTTGCGCTCTTGAGTCAGCTCACAGTCGGTTTTAAGTGCTGTGAGTCAGGGGAGTCATTTTTTAGAAGTGGGCTTTAAGTGTCTGGCATCCTTTCACGGTTTTTTATGCCTTGAGTCATTTCACTGAAGCTGGTTTTTAAGTTCTGTCCTTTCTGTTGTGCTTAGGTTTTTAAGTGCTCTGAGTCATTTGTTAGATGTGGTTTTTAAGTGTTCTGATCCTTTCGCTGGGAAACGGTTTTTGTTCTGTTGTCCTTCATTGAAGGGTTTTAATGTTCTGGTGTCCTTCATTGAAGGGTTTTTTGTGCCTGAGTCATTTCGATTTGCCGTTTTTAAGTGCTCTGAGTCATCCTTCATGAAGCAGGTTTGTAAGTGCTCTGAGTCATTTCTTTTGAAGCAAGATTTTAGGAGCCCTGAGTCATTTCATTGAAGTGGGTTTTAAGTGCTTTGGGTCATTTCTGTTGAAGAGGGTTTTTAAGTTCTGAGTCATACTTTGAAACAGTTTTTTTAACTGCTCTGAGCCATTCTTGCTGGTAGCTGGTTTTAATGCTCTGGTGTCCTTTGTTGAAGCAGGTTTTTAAGTGCTCTGGAGTCATTTTGTTGGAAGTGGTTTTTATGTGCTCTGGTGTCCTTTCGCTAGCTGGTTTTAAGCGCCTTGAGTCATTTCCTTGGCAGGTTTTTGTAAGTGCTCTGGAGTCATTTCTTGAAGCGGTTTTTAAGTGCTCTGAATCATTCCATTGGTGGTTTTTGGTTGCTGTCGATTCATTTCGTTTAAGAGGGTTTTAAGTGCTCTGAGTCATTTCACTGAATCGGATTTTTAAGTCCTCCGAGTCCTTTTTTGCTGGAAGCGGGTTTGTACCCTGATTCATTTTGTTGGAAACGGGTTTTATGTGCTCTGAGGTCATTTTTTGTCAGCGTGTTTTTAAGTGTTCTGGTGTCCTTCCTTTTGCAAGCGGGTTTTTAAGTCTTCTGAGTCCTTTTTGTTGGAAAGCAGGTTTTTAACTGCTCTAGAGTCATTTCATTGAAGCATTTTTTTAATTGCTCTGGAGTCATTTTGTTTGCCGCGGTTTTTAAGTGCTCTGAGTCATTTCAGAAGTTTGTTTTATGTGTTCTGTGTCCTCTCAAGAAGTTTTTTAAGTGCTCTGGAGTCATTTTTTGAAGTGGTTTTTTAAGTGTCTGGAGTCATTTCATTGCAAGAGGGTTTGTACATACTTGACATTTCACTGGAAGGGTTTTTAAGTGCTCTGAGACATTTTGTTGCAAGCGGTTTTTAAGTCCTCTGGATTCTTTTCTTTAGAAGTGGGTTACTGGTTAACTGGAGTCATTTTTTGAAGCAGGTTTTTAAGTGCTCTGAGTCCACGTCATTGGAAGGGAATTTTTGTGTGCTCTGAGGTCATTTCGCTTAAAGCTTAATTATTATATACTGTGTAGACATTTCGATGGAAACAGGTTTTAAGTGCTCTGAGTCATTCTTTGGAAGCGGTTTTTACTTGTTCTGGAGTCATTTATTCGAAACGGGTTTTTAAGCGCTCTGAGTCATTTCTTTGGTAGTTGGGTATTAAGTGCTTTGTGTCGTTTTGTTGCAAGCAGGTTTTTAAGTGCTCTGAGTCTTGGTTTTAATCGGTTTTTAAGAACTGAGTCATTTCCTGGAAGCAGGTTGTAAGTGCTCTGGAGTTATATTGTTGCAAGCGGTTTTAAGTGCTCTGGAGTCTTTTTCATTGAATCACAGTTATTAAACTGCTCTGAGTCATTTGCTCCAAGCGGTTTTTATATACTTCAGTCCTTTCACTGAAGCAGGTTTTTAAGTGCTCTGCAATCGCTTCGCTGGAAGCAGGTTATAAAGAACTGAGTCATTTCTTGAAACTGGTTTTTAAGTTCTGCATGATGTTGAAGCAGGTTTTTAAGCATCTAGAATTTCGCTGGAAGGGTCATAAGTGTTCTGCCTTGCTTGTTGCAAGTGGGTTTTTGCATGCTCTGGAGTCTATTCCGAAGCAGGTTTTTACTGCTGTGGAGTCATTTCCTTGAAGCAGGTTTTTAAGTGCTCTGAGTCATTTCTGAAGCGGTTTTTTGCGGAGTCATTTCGCAAGCAGGTTTTGTGCTCTGGTGTCATTTTTTTGAAGCTGGTTTTTTTATATACTTTCAGACATTTCACTGGAAGCAGGTTTTTTAAGTGCTCTGAGTCATTTCTTTGGGAAGCAGATTTTTAAGTGCTCTAGAGTCATTTGTTGAAGGGGTTTTAATTGCTGTGGAGTCATTTCGATTTGCTGGTTTTAAGTGCTCTGGAGTCATTTTCGCTAATCAGGTTTTTATGTGTTCTGAGCATCCTTCGTTTGAAGGGTTTTTATGCTCTGGGGTCATTTCGCTGAGCGGGTTTTACGCTCTGAGTCATTTCCTGAAAGCCGGTTTTTGCTGCCTGAGTCATTTAGTTGAAGCGGTTTTAAGTGCTCTGGAGTCATTTTTGGAAACGGGTTTTATGTGCCTGAGGTCATTTCTCACAAGCGCCAAGTTTTTAATTGCTGTGGCATCACTGCTTAAAGTCCTAAGCTCTGAAATCATTTCCTTTGGAAGCTTTTTTAAGTGCTGAGTCGATGGTTGGAAGCGGGCTGTGGCACCTGATCCATTTCAAGGAAACGGCTTTTTACGTGCCTGAGGTCATTTTTTGGGAAGCACGTTTTTAAGTGTTTTGTTTCTTTCTTTGAAGCCGGTTTTAAGTCTTCTGCATCCTTTCACAGGTAGGGTTTTAAGTGCTCTGGGTCATTTCTTTGAAGCTAAGTTTTAAGAGCTTTGAAGCAGGTTTTTTAAGTGCTCTGAGTCATTAATTGCTGAAGAGGGTTTTTAGTGCTCTGAGTCATTTTGTTGGAAGCTGGTTTTTAGTGCTGGAGCCATTTCTTTGAAGCAAGGTTTTAAGTGCTCGAGTCATTTTGTTGGAAACAGGTTATTATGTTCTAGTGTCCTTTCGCTGGCGGTTTTTAAGTGCTCTGAGTCATTTCCTTTGGAAACGGGGTTTTATGTGCTTTGAGGTCATTTCATTGGAAGCGGTTTTTAAGTATCCTGGTGTCCTTTGTTGGAAGCGGTTTTTGGCTCTGAATCATTCCGCTGGGTGTTTTTAATTGCTGTCGATTCATTTCGCTTTTTTAAGAGGGTTTTTAAGTGCTCTGAGTCATTTCGCTGAATCGGATTTTTGGAAGTCCTCCGAGTCCTTTGGTTGGAAGCGGTTTGTACCCTGATTCATTTTGTTGGAAACGGTTTTTTATGTGCTCTGAGGTCATTTTTTTGTCAGCGTGTTTTAAGGTGTTCTGTGTCCTTTCTTTTGAAGCGGTTTTTAAGTCTTCTGGTATCCTTTTGTTGGAAGCAGGTTTTTAACTGCTCTAGAGTCATTTCATTGAAGCATTTTTTAATTGCTGTGGAGTCATTTTGTTTGCTGGGTTTTAATTGCTCTGAGTCATTTCTGTAAGCTTGTTTTTATGTGTTCTGGTGTCCTTTCGCTGTAAGCGGTTTTTAAGTGCTCTGAGTCATTTTGTTGGAAGTGGGTTTAAGTGTACTGGAATCCTTTTGTTGAAGCAGTGGTTTTAGGTGCTCTGGTGTCCTTTCATTGGAAACGGTTTTTAAGTGCTCTGGAGTCATTTCAAAGCAGGTTTTATGTGTTCTGGTATACTTCTGGAAGCAGGTTTTTAAGTGCGCGTCTAGAGTCATTTCATCAGCGCTTTTTTAATTGCTGTGGAGTCATTTCGATTTAAGCGGTTTTAAGTGCTCTGGAGTCAATTATTTGGACTGGTTTTTAGTGTTCTGGGTGTCCTTTCGTGGAATCGGGTTTTTAAGTGCCTGGCATCACTTCATTTAAAGCGGGTGTTTAAGTGCTCTGAAGTCATTTCGCTGGAAGGGTTTTTATGTTCTGTCATCCTTCATTGGGTTTTTAAGTGCTCTTGAGTCATTTCATTGGAAGCTGGTTTTTAAGTGTTCTGGTGTCCTTCGTTGAAGCAGGTTTTTAAGTGCTCTGAGTCATTTTGTTAGATGTGGGTTTTGCGGTGTTCTGTGCTCCTTTGAAGGGTCTGGTGTCCTTCATTGGGGTTTTTAATTCTGTTGTCCTTTCCATTGGTAAGCGGGTTTTAAGTTCTGGGTCCTTTCATTGAAGCTGGTTTTTAAGTGTTCTGAGTCATTTCCTTTGCTGGTTTTTAAGTGCTCTGAGTCATTTCACAAGCTGGGTTTGTAAGTGCTTGAGTCATTTCTTTGAAGCAAGATTTTAGGAGCCCTGAGTCATTTCATTGAAGTGGGTTTTTAGTTTTTAGGTCATTTTCGTTGAAGTGGTTTTAAGTGCTCTGGAGTCATTACCTTGGAAACAGTTTTTTTAACTGCTCTGGAGTCATTTCACTGGCCAGCTGGTTTTAAGTGCTCTGGTGTCCTTTTGTTGAAGCAGGTTTTTTAGTGCTCTGGAGTCATTTTGTTGAAGCGTGGGTTTTATGTGCTCTGGTGTCCTTTTTGCAAGGGGTTTTTAAGTGCTTTGGGGTCATTTCTGTGTGGAAGTGGGTTTTTAAGTCTGGAGTCATTTTTGGAGGGTTTTTAAGTGCTCTTTAATCATTCCGCTGGTAGGGTGTTTTTAATTGCTGTCGATTCATTTCGCTTTAAGAGGGTTTTTGGTGCTCTGAGTCATTTCGCTGAATCGGATTTTAAGTCCTCCGAGTCCTTTGGTTGGAAGCGGTTTGTACCTGATTCATTTTGTTGGAAACGGTTTTTATGTGCTCTGTGGTCATTTTTTGTCAGCGGTTTTTAAGTGTTCTGAGTCCTTTTCTTTGAAGCGGTTTTAAGTCTTCTGGTATCCTTTTGTTGGAAGCAGGTTTTTAACTGCTCTAGAGTCATTTCATTGGAAGCATTTTTTTAATTGCTGTGGAGTCATTTTGTTTAAACCGGTTTTTAAGTGCTCTGAGTCATTTCGCCTTGTGCTTGTTTTTAATTGTTCTGGTGTCCTTTCGCTGTGTGAGGTTTTTAAGTGCTCTGGAGTCATTTCTTTGAAGTGGGTTTTTAAGTGCTCTGGAGTCATTTCATTGCAAGAGGGTTTGTACATACTTCTTTGACATTTCACTGAAGTGGTTTTTAAGTGCTCTGGAGACATTTTGTTGCAAGCGGTTTTTAAGTCCTCTGGATTCTTTTCTTTAGAAGTGGGTTACTGTTTAACTGAGTCATTTCTTTGGAAGCAGGTTTTTAAGTGCTCTGAGTCATGTCATTGAAGGGAATTTTTGTGTGCTGGAGGTCATTTCGCTGTTGAAGCTTAATTATTATATACTGTGTAGACATTTCCTTGCTGGATCGCTGGTTTTGAAGTGCTCTGAGTCAATTCTTTGGGAAGCGGTTTTTACTTGCTCTGAGTCATTTATTCGAAACGGGTTTTAAGTGCTCTGAGTCATTTCTTTGGTAGTTGGGTATTAAGTGCTTTGGTGTCGCTTTGTTGCAAGCAGGTTTTTAAGTGCTCTGAGTCTTGTCGTTGAATCAAGTTATTAAGTGAACTGAGTCATTTCCTGGAAGCAGTTTGTAAGTGCTCTGGAGTTATATTGTTGCAAGCGGTTTTAAGTGCTCTGGCGTCCTTTTCATTGAATCGGGTTAATAAGTGCTCTGGAGTCATTTCGCTCCAAGCGGTTTTTATATACTTCAGAATTCCTCACTGGAAGCAGGTTTTTAAGCTCTGCAATCGCTTCGCTGAAGCAGGTTATAAAGTGAACTGAGTCATTTCGCTGGAAACTGGTTTTTAAGTTCTCTGAGTCATGATGTTGGAAGCAGGTTTTTGGCACTTTGAATCATTTCGCTGGAAGCGGTCATAAGTGTTCTGGTTGCTTGTTGCAAGTGGGTTTTTTAAGGCGCTCTGAGTCTATTCCTTGAAGCGGTTTTAAGTGCTGTGGAGTCATTTCCTTGCAAGCAGGTTTTAAGTGCTCTGGAGTCATTTCTTGAAGCCGGTTTTTAAGTGCTGTGGAGTCATTTCCTTGTTGGAAGCAGGTTTTTAAGTGCTCTGGTGTCATTTTGTTGCAAGCGGTTTTTTACATACTTCTCAGACATTTCACTGAAGCAGGTTTTTAAGTGCTCTGAGTCATTTCTTTGGAAGCAGATTTTAAGTGCTCTAGAGTCATTTCTTTGGAAGGGTTTTTTAATTGCTGTGGAGTCATTTCGATTTGGTTTTTAAGTGCTCTGAGTCATTTCATGTGAAGCAGGTTTTTATGTGTTCTGCATCCTTTCGCTGTGGGGTTTTATGCTCTGGGGTCATTTCATGAAAGCGGTTTTTAAGTGCTCTGAGTCATTTCGCTTGAAAGCGGGGTTTTAAGTATGGCTCTGAGTCATTTAGTTAGAAGGGTTTTTGCGGTTCTGGAGTCATTTCAGAGGAAACGGGTTTTTATGTGCTCTGAGGTCATTTCTGCTGGAAGTGTGTTTTTAATTGCTGTGGCATCACTTCGCTGCAAGCAGGTGTTTATGCTGAAGTCATTTCCTTGAAGCTGCTTTAAGTGCTCTGAGTCGATGGTTGGAAGGTTTGGCACCCTGATTCATTTTGTTGGAAACGGTTTTTTACGTGCTCTGAGGTCATTTTTTGGGAAGCATGTTTTTAAGTGTTTTGGTGTCCTTTCTTTGAAGCGGGTTTTAAGTCTTCTGGTATCCTTTCGGTAGCAGGTTTTTTAAGTGCTCTGGTCATTTCTTTGGAAGCGAAGTTTTAAGTGCTCTGAGTCATGTCGCTGAAGCAGGTTTTTAAGTGCTCTGAGTCATTTCGTGGAAGAGGGTTTTAGTGCTCTGGAGTCATTTTGTTGGAAGCTGGTTTTAAGTGCTGAGTCATTTTTTGAAGCAAGGTTTTAAGTGTTCTCAGTCATTTCAAGTGGAAACAGGTTATTAAGTGTTCTGTGTCCTTTCGTGGAAGCGGTTTTTAAGTGCTCTGAGTCATTTCTTTGGAAACGGGGTTTATGTGCTTTGAGGTCATTTCATTGGAAGTGGTTTTTAAGTATCCTGGGGGTGTCCTTTTGTTGGAAGCGGTTTTTAAGTGCTCTGGAATCATTCCGCTGGTAGGGTGTTTTTAATTGCTGTCGATTCATTTCGCTTTAAGAGGGTTTTAAGTGCTCTGAGTCATTTCGCTGAATCGGATTTTAAGTCCTCCGAGTCCTTTGTTGGAAGCGGTTTGTACCTGATTCATTTTGTTGGAAACGGGTTTTTATGTGCTCTGTGGTCATTTTTTGTCAGCTTGTTTTTAAGTGTTCTGTGTCCTTTCTTTGGAAGCGGTTTTTAAGTCTTCTGGTATCCTTTGTTGGAAGCAGGTTTTTAACTGCTCTAGAGTCATTTCATTGGAAGCATTTTTTTAATTGCTGTGGAGTCATTTTGTTTGCCGGTTTTTTAAGTGCTCTGAGTCATTTCGTTGCTGTGTTTGTTTTTATGTGTTCTGGGTCCTTTCGCTGTAAGCGGGTTTTTAAGTGCTCTGAGTCATTTTGTTGGAAGTGGGTTTTTAAGTGTACTGCATCCTTTTGTTGGAAGCGGGTTTTTAGGTGCTCTGGTGTCCTTTCATTGAAGCGGGTTTTTAAGTGCTCTGAGTCATTTCGCTGTAAGCAGGTTTTTAAGTGTTCTGGTATACTTTTGAAGCAGGTTTTTAAGTGCTCTAGAGTCATTTCATTGGAGCTTTTTTTAATTGCTGTGAGTCATTTCGATTTGCCGGTTTTTAAGTGCTCTGAGTCAATTATTTGGATCGGTTTTTCAGTGTTCTGGGTATCCTTTCGTTGAATCGGTTTTTTAAGTGCTGTGGCATCACTTTGTTTAAAGCGGTGTTTAAGCTCTAAAGTCATTTCGCTGGTTTTTTTGCTGTTCTGCTCCTTGAGGTTTTTAAGTGCTCTTGAGTCATTTTATGGAAGCTGGTTTTTTGTGTTCTGGTGTCCTTTCAGCAGGTTTTTTAAGGTTTTGAGTCATTTTGTTGGTTTTAAGTGTTCTGGGGTATCCTTCATTTTTAAGTGTTCTGTTGTCCTTTTTGAAGCGGTTTTAAGTGTTCTGGTGTCCTTTCATTGGAAGCGGTTTTTAAGTGCTCTGAGTCATTTCCTGATGAAGCAGGTTTTTAAGTGCTCTGAGTCATTTCATTGGAAGCAGGTTTTGTAAGTGCTGGAGTCATTTTTTGAAGCAAGATTTTAGAGCCCTGAGTCATTTCATTGAAGTGGGTTTTAAGTGCTTTGGGGTCATTTTGTTGGAAGGGTTTTAAGTGCTCTGAGTCATTACCTTGAAACAGTTTTTAACTGCTCTGGAGTCATTTCGTTGGCTGGTTTTAAGTGCTCTGGTGTCCTTTGTTGGAAGCAGGTTTTAAGTGCTCTGAGTCATTTTGTTGGAAGTGGGTTTTTTAAGGTTCTGGTATCCTTTCGTTGGCTGGTTTTTAAATGTTCTGTGTCCTTTCATTGAAGCGGGTTTTAAGTGCTCTGAGTCATTTCGTTGGAAGCAGGTTTGTAAGTGCTCTGGAGTAATTTCTTTGAAAGCAATGTTTTAGGGCTCTGAGTCATTTAGTTGGAAGCGGGTTTTAAGTGATCTGGTGTCCTTTCGCTGGAAGCTGGTTTTATGTGCTTTGGGGTCATTTCATTGGAAGTGGGTTTTTAAGTGCTCTGGAGTCATTTCGCTGGTAGCTGATTTTAAGTGCTCTGATTCTTTTTCATTGAATCGGCTTTTTAAGTGCTCTGAGTTGTTTGTTTGGAAGCGGGTTTGTAAGCACCCTGATTCATTTTGTTGGAAATGGTTTTTTATGTGCTCTGAGATCATTTTTTTGGCAGCGTTTTTTTAAGTGTTCTGGTGTCCTTTCTTTGAAGCGGTTTTTAAGTCTTCTGGTATCCTTTCACAGTAGCAGGTTTTAAAGTGCTCCAGAGTCATTTCTTTTGATGCAAGGTTTTAAGTGCTCTGAGTCATTTCGCTGTAATCGGGTTTTTAAGCTTTCTGGTATCCTTTCGCTGGAAGGTTTTTTTGCTCTAGAGTCATTTCTTCTTGAAGCGCTTTAATTGCTGTGGAGTCATTTCAATTTGCTGGTTTTGCGCTCTGAGTCACATTGTAAGCAGGTTTTTATGTTCTGGCATTCTTCGCTGTAAGCGGGTTTTTGTGCTTTGGGGTCATTTCATTGGAAGCGGTTTTGGCGCTCTGAGTCATTTCCTTGAAAGCGGGTTTTTATGTGCTCTGAGTCATATAGTTGAAGCAGTTTTGTAAGTGCTCTGAGTTATATTGCTGCAAGCGGTTTTAAGTGCTCTGGCGCCTTTTCATTGAATCAAGTTATTAAGTGCTCTGGAGTCATTTCGTCTAAGCGGTTTTTATATACTTCTCAGAATTTCACTGAAGCAGGTTTTTAAGTGCTCTGCAATCATTTCAGACGGGCGGGTTATAAAGTGAACTGAGTCATTTCGCAGCTGGTTTTAAGTTCTCTGAAGTCATGATGTTGGAAGCAGGTTTTAAGCACTCTGAGTCATTTCGCTGGAAGGGTCATAAGTGTTCTCTGTTCCTTGTTGCAAGTGGTTTTTAAGCGCCTGAGTCAATTCGGCTGGTTTTTATGCTCTGAGTCATTTCTGCAAGCGGGTTTTGAAGTGCTCAGAGTCATTTCCTTGAACTGGATTTTAAGTGCTCTGGTGTCATTTCATTGGAAGCGGTTTTTAAGTGCTCTGTGTCATTTTGTTGTAAGCGGTTTTTTACATACTTCTCAGACATTTCACTGGAAGCAGGTTTTTTAAGTGCTCTGGAGTCATTTTTTGAAGCAGGTTTTAAGTGCTCTGAATCATTTCCTGAAGTGGTTTTTAGTTGCTCTGAGTCATTTATTCTGAAGGGTTTTTTTTTGCTCTGAGTCATTTCTTTGAAGGGTTTTTAAGCCTTGAGTCATTTCGCTGAAGCAGGTTTTGAGTCATTTCTGCTGGAAGCAGGTTTTAGTGCTCTGAAGTCATTTCGCTGGAAGTTGGTTTTAAGTGTTGAGCTCATTTCTTTGAAGCAAAGTTTTAAGTGCTCTTTTAGTCATTTCAATGGAAACAGGTTATTAAGTTTCTGGTGTCCTTTCTGGAAGCGGGTTTTAAGTGCTCTGAGTCATTTCTTTGGATACGGGTTTATGTGCTTTTTAGGTCATTTCGAGGTGCGGGTTTTAAGTATTCTGTGTCCTTTGTTGAAACGGGTTTTTAAGAAGTCATTCCGCTGGAAGGGTGTTTTTAATTGCTGTCGATTCATCGCTTTTAAGAGGATTTTATGTTTGGAGTCATTCCGTTGAATCGGTTTTTAAGTCTTCTGGTATCCTTTCGCTTTAAGCAAGTTTTTTAAGTGCTCTGAGTCATTTCTTTGAATCGCTTTTTAAGTAATTCGGAGTTCTTTGGGTTGAAGCGGGTTTGTAAGTACTCTGGATTCATTTCGTTGGAAACGGTTTTTTATGTGCTCTGAGGTCATTTTTTTGGCAGCATGTTTTTAAGTGTTCTGGTGTCCTTTCTTTGAAGCGGTTTTTAAGTCTTCTGTATCCTTTCGTTGGTAGCAGGTTTTAAGTGCTCCAGAGTCATTTCTTTGAAGCAAGGTTTTAAGTGCTCTGGAGTCATTTCGCTGTGTTGGTTTTTATGTGTTCTGATATCCTTTCATTGAAGCAGGTTTTTAAGTGCTCTAGAGTCATTTCACAGCGCTTTTTTTAATTGCTGTGGAGTCATTTCTGATTTGCGGTTTTTAAGTGCTCTGAGTCATTTCGCTTTGCTTGGTTTTTATGTGTTCTGTGTCCTTTCGCTGTTAGCGGTTTTAAGTGCTCTGGGGTCATTTCTGAGCAAGTTTTAAGTGCTCTGAGTCATTTCCTTGAAAGCGGATTTTAAGTGCTCTGGAGTCATTTAGTTGGAAGTGGGTTTTTAAGTGTTCTGATTCATTTCGTTGGAAACTGGTTTTTATGTGCTCTGAGGTCATTTCGCTGGAAAGGTGTTTTTAATTGCTGTGGCATCACTCATTTAAAGCGGTGTTTAAGTTCTCTGAAGTCATTCTCACAGCTGGTTTTAGAGTGCTCTGTAGTCATTTACTGAAGCGTATTTTAAGTGCTCTGGAGTCATTTTCTGAAAAGGTTTTATGTGTGTGCTGAGGTCATTTTTGAAGGGGTTTTTGGGTTCTGCATCCTTTCGGAAGCGGGTTTTTAAGTGCTTTGAGTCATTTCTCAAGCTGGTTTTTAAGTGTTCTGTGTCCTTTCATTGAAGCAGGTTTTAAGTGCCTGAGTCATTTTGTTGGAAGCGGTTTTGCTGTTCTGGAGTCCTTTGTTGGAAGAGGGTTTTTAGGTGATCTTGAGTCTTTTGTTGGTTTTGCTTGGTTCTGGGAGTCCTTTGTTGGAAGCAGGTTTTAAGTGCTCTGAGTCATTTTGTTGGAAGCGGGTTTTTATGTGCTCTGGGGTCCTTTCTTTGGAAAGCGGGGTTTTAATTGCTTTGGGGTCATTTCATTGGAAGTGGGTTTTAAGCTCTGAGTCATTTCCTTGAAGCAGGTTTTTAAGTGCTCTGAGTCATTTAGTTGGAAGTAAGTTTTTTAAATGCTCTGGAGTCATTTCGCTGAAACGGGTTTTTATGTGCTCTGAGGTCATTTCCATTGGAATCGTGTTTTTAATTGCTGTGGCATCACTTCATTTAAAGCGGTGTTTAAGTGCTCAGAAGTCATTTATTGGAAACGGCTTTAAGTGTTCTGCTATCCTTTGTTGGAAGCGGGTTTTAAATGCTCTTGAGTCATTTCTTTGGGCGGTTTTTAAGTGTTCTGAGTCCTTTCATTGAAGCAGGTTTTTAAGTGCTCTGGAGGCATTTTGTTGGAAGGGGTTTTTAAGTGTTCTGGTATCCGCTCACAGCTAGGTTTTTAAATGATCTGGAGTCCTTTCATTGGAAGGTTTTTTTAAGTGTTCTGGTGTCCTTGTTTTTGCCGGGTTTTAAGTGCTCTGAGTCATTTTGTTGGAAGTGGGTTTTTAAGTGTTCTGTATCCTTCGCAGCGGGTTTTAAGTGTCTTGAGTCATTTCTGAATGTAAATCTGGTTTTTTTAAGTGTTCTGTGTCCTTTGCTGAAGGTTTTTGTGCTCTGGAGTCCTTTCTTTGAAGTAAGGTTTTAGGTGCTTGGAGTCATTTCTGCTAGTTGGTTTTTAAGTGTTCTGTGTCCTTTTGAAGTGGTTTTTAAGTTCCTCTGAGTCCTTTGTTGGAAGAGGGTTTTTGTGCACTGAGTCATTTTGTTGAGGCGGTTTTTAAGTGTTCTGGAGTCATTTCAAGCGGTTTTATGTGTTCTGGGGTATCCTTTCATTGGAAGAGGGTTTTAAGCGCCTGGGGTCATTTCTGTTGCAAGCCTGGTGTTTAAGTGCTCTGAGCCATTTTTGGAGCCGGTTTTTAGTGTTCTGGCATCCTTTTGTTGGAAGCAGGTTTTGAGTGCCTTGAGTCATTTCTTTGAAGTTGGTTTTTTAAATGTTCTGGTATCCTTCGTTGGAAGCTGGTTTTTTAAATGCTCTGGGAGTCATTTAAGTTTTTTTTTTAAGGTTCTGTGAGTCATTTCGCTTTTGCTGGTTTTAAGTGCTCTGAGTCATCACAAACGTTTTTAATTACTGTGGAGTCATTTCGCTTTTAAGCGGGT
>JAEOAE010001953.1:0-11465 GCA_036365155.1 Meriones psammophilus | reverse complement strand
AATCTGGATACTCCTAAAAAAAGCTAATCAAGAAGGAGGATGCTGGGTAAGATGCTTAATCCTCATTCAGAATGGCAAAGAGGATGGACATCAGAATAGGGGGAAAAGAGAGAACAGGACAGGAGCCTACCACAGAGGGCCTGTGGAAGACTCTGCCCTGCAGAGTATCAAAGCAGAGGCTGAGACTCAGAGCTAAACTTGGGCAGAGTGAAGGGAATCTGATGAGAGAAGGAGGAGATAGAAAGACCTGGAGAGGACAGGAGCTCCACAAGGAGAGCAACAGAACCAAAAAATTCTGGACACAGTGGTGTTTTCTGTGACTGATATTCCAACCATGGACCATTCATGGAGATAACCTAGAACCCCTGCACAGATGTAGCCCATGGCAGCTCAGTGTCCAAGTTGGTTGCCTAGTAATGGGAAGAGGGACTGTCTCTGACAAAAAAATGATTGGCCTGCTCTTTGATCACCTCCCCTTAGGAGGGTGCAGCCTTACAAGGCCACAGAGGAAGACACTCCTGATGAGACCTGATATACTAGGATCAGATGGAAGGGGAGGAGGACCACCCCTATCATTATACATTGTTGGAAAAGAGTAAGGGAGGGTGGGATTGGAAGGGAACTACAGGTGGGATACAAATGGAATAAACTGTCATTAATAAAAATAAAAATATAATAATAATAATAAAACAAGCACAAAGCCACAAACACAAAACCAGTGATGTGTTTCCTGACATAAAGATGGAAGAGTAGAATGATGGGAATTTAAAGAAATCATGGGGAGACTTCAGGATGCAAACCAACTGATTTTGCTGCCAATAGAAATATGCCTCAATAGCAAACACTGAAGGAAAAACAGGCAGTGACAAGGGATGTCACATTTGCAAGCCTTCTATTCCCTGAGAAGAGTGTCATCTCAAAAATGAGTAGAATTCAGAAGAGTCACAAGTGTTCCCATAACAGAGAATGAATTCTAATGACCTCTCCAGGCAACCCTGTCCAAGACAGAACAGGGAGAAGCCATGTCCAGCCCAGATAATAGGAAAGGCTGAGATATTACATAGAAACAAAACTGTGTGTGGAGCTGTTTAATTTCACATTTATACTGAGGAGACATACCAGTGTAAATACACAGCATATTGTGTGCTTATGCACAAAAGAGAACTAAATAAAGTGGTGAGTCATTAACAGGGAAAAGTGCATAAGGAGCTTCCACACCATTCTGTGTTGATTTCAATAACTGTCATCTCTCTTTGATGTCTTATATCTGCTCTGGGCACTGCCTTCTCCCCAGGCCCAACTACCAGCCTGCTACAGCAGGAAGACATGCAAATAAGGTTTCCCTGTGCCCTTGAAAACCAGCCCTGCCCTGACCCTGCAGCTCTGGCAGAGGAGCTCAGCCCTAAATTTCCTGACCTCCCATTCAGAGATCAGCACTGAACACAGACATTTTACCATGGACTTGGGGATCAGCCTGGTTTTCCTTGCCTTTATTTTAAAAGGTAATTTATGCAGAAAGGATACTGTGTGTTTTATGGATATGAGAAAGAGAAAAAAAAATGTTTTGTTTTGTTTTGGTTTTTGGTGACAGTGTTCTGACCATCAGTCTCTGTGTTTGCAGGTGTCCAGTGTGATGTACAGCTGGTGGAGTCTGGCGGAGGCTTGGTGCAGCCTGGAAAGTCCCTGAAACTCTCCTGTGCAGCCTCTGGATTCACCTTCAGTAATTACTACATGAGCTGGGTCCGCCAGGCTCCAGGGAAGGGGCTGGAGTGGGTCGCATCCATTAGCGGTGGTAGTAGTGACATCTACTATGCCGATGCCGTGAAGGGCCGATTCACCATCTCCAGAGACAATGCCAAGAACACCCTGTACCTGCAAATGAACAGTCTGAGGTCTGAGGACACGGCCACATATTACTGTGCAAGAGACACAGTGAGTGAATGTAACTGAGAGCTCAGACAGAAACCTCCCTGCAGGGCGCTCATGACCAGCAGGGGCGCTGAGAGCACACAGAGCTCTGGGTAACAGAGTTAAAGCCTGTTCAGAGAGTCCTGGAGGACATGGAGAGCAGGACTCTGTGTTTGGCCTGCCTGTCCACAGGGAATCTCTCTACAAGTATAGTGTAAAATAATCCTTGAAGTGTCCAAATGTTCATTCAGCTTTGTTTTTCAGCATGATTCCTGTTCTGTATTTATTTGTTACAGTGTTTCTCTCTGTGTCTGTTTCCCTCTCTGTCTCCCTCTGTCTGTATCTGTTTCTGTGTGTTTGTTCTGTCTCTCTCTTTCTCTCTGTATGTGTGTGTGCATGTGTGTACATGCTGACAGGAGATGTATTTATCTCTCAGTCTACATGATAATTTTGAAATAAATTCCATCACTGGGCCAGAATCTCACCATCTGTCTAGACTGGTTGGCCAGTGGGTCCCAAGGCTCACCTGTTTCCAGATCCCAGAGACAAGCTTACTCATTGGCTACCTACTTCTTTTTGTAGTTGTGGAGAACTAAATACAGATCCGTGTTTTCTGTGGTAAGATCCTGAGGCACAGACCTATCTCCTCAGCCCACAATTTTTTAAATATAGTAAATACACTGAATTGGAAAAAATGAGGAGCATTACAGAGTGAAAAGTGATTCTTTGTAGGGATCAGGATCAGATCCTGAAGAAGCAAAGGACACGTGAGACTGTGGAACCCAAGATTCATGGTAGAGACTCAGTAAGAGTCCCTGGTTAGAGCCCTGTGTGGGGTTCAAGTTAGAGCCAGCATGGAAATCAGGCAGAACCGTGACCCGGGAACCCAGGTGAGCTTCAGTCTCTCCATCATCCTCACATGAACCACACACAACAGACCCAGCCCTGACCAGCTGTGGTGATGGTAATAAAATGTGTGATGTCAAGTCTAGAGGGTAACCAAAAGCGTGGACAATACCCTGCAATACCTGAGAACAGATTGTCCCTACTAGCTAACACCTCAAAGTCTAACCTTAGTCCTAGGGTTTTATGTCCTAGCATGATGGGACTAGTTGGAGCATTGTCTCCTGTTACGTGATAACACCTTCTTCCATGTGTATACGTGCATGTATATGTTATAAGTATTTCAGGAATTTTCTATAGTAAATAGGTACGTGACACAGAGTGAATTCAAACATTACTTCCAAGAGAACATTCTCAACAAGCACAGGGCAGCTCAGACCTCAGGAAGCTCAGGCTGTACCTGATGAGCAGGTGTTACAAGTCATGCTGAGGGCTGGCTGATGCTGTAATTTGTGGTTTCCTCTTCCTGCCTAGGAATCTTCCTGAGATCTCTCTATATTTCTGTGAAAATCTCAGACAGTTTGCTTGTAACACAACATTATTTTCCTATGGAGGATCTAAGTCACCCATCTGACAGTTTTCCTATGAATCATTCTTTATTTTGGATGTATGTGGAAATAAGCAACACCTCACTTAAATTTTTATTAAATTATAAAGTGAACCTTACCTGTATCAGCACTCTAAAATAGTTTTCAACAGACATGTGTTCCCAAGATGTCTAATGCAATTGTATTCCACACAAAGTTACATTACCCATCACTGTTCACATATTCCACGTTTGAGTATTCAGGTATTTGGTAAAAATTATTTTCCCTGAAATCTCAAGAACAGTCCTCTCCCAGATACTACTTGAATTGCACAGTCTTGAAAAAGTCTGAGTCATTACCTGTGTTGATATCAACCACACTTCTTGTAACAGTTCTTAAAAAATAGTACTGTATTTTTCACAGTTTATGTTATCTGTCAAGACTTTGTCCACACACACACATTTACACAAGTATGCATCTACTGCCCTCTGCCACCTGGCCTGGGATGATTAATATTTATGTTCTGTGGGATGAAAACAATGTCCTTCCCTGAAAGGACACTAAGAAAATCAATTCTGAGTACAGTCGGGACCAGAAGTCACCACACATTGTTGTCTGTAGACCTGTACACACACAGCAGCTGTGAGAAGGGAGGAACACTGTGTGACTCGGGATGAGTACACTGTAATCTTTAAAATTCTTGGAAGCCGGTTCCCTAGTAAATGGGACAGGAACTGTCTCTGACATGAACTCAGTGGCTGGCTCTTTGATCACCTCCCCCTGAGGGGTGAGCAGCCTTACCAGGCCATAGAGGAAGACAATGCAGCCAGTCCTGATGAGACCTGATTGGCTAGGTTCAGATGGAAGGGGAGGAGGACCTCCCTTTTAGTGGACTGGAAGGAGAAGAGGGAGGGAGGGCAGGAGTGGGAGGAGATGAGAGAGGGGGCTACTGCTTGGATATGGAGTTAATAAATTATAATAAATAAAAATAAAATTTAAAAAGAGTATGTATAATATGATAAAATTTGTGTGAGATTACCGAACAAACAAAACAGGAATAAAATAAAATTAAAAGAAAAAAATCTTGGAATTTCAAATTCATATAAGATAAATTATAAGGTATGTTTGCAGGAATGTATTTTGATGGTTTGGGAAGTTGATGACCAGAACATAAAATTATATTTTGTGGCAGCCTTTTGGGGGTAATGAGAAATTTGTAGTTAATGGCATCTGAGCAGTAGAATTCGGCCTCTTGGCTTTGACTATTTTCCAAAGTCCAGTTTCTCATAAACTGACCTTGGTGGTCCCACAGCATACTGCTCTGACCCTGAGAAACTCTGTCCAACCATAGTAACCAGACAGCAGGCTCTCTGTAACCTTGGGTGAGCTCTCCTATGTGTTGACCAAGTAAAGCTCCTACGTGAGAAACTGCTTGTACTTTTTTGCCTACTTAAGTGCTAACCTGACATCCATTAAATCGACACCTGGATCAGTATGTAAACTTGGTGTTCTTCTCTGTGTCGCCCTGTCTCTCTCTCTCTCCTAGCCCTCTCTCAGGTGGTATTCAGGTGTCACTGCTGGTCGGTGACAGATGGAGCAGAAACTCCGGGATCCTGAGACGGAGGACCAGCTGAGGCAAGTTATACAGACCACAGGAGCACGAGCAAAGCAACTGACTAAGGTAAAGTCGGGTGGCCGTCAGGGGCAGGGAACTAGTAAGATGGGATCTATCAGATCCCTTAAATAGGTTTTTAAGATGCTTGACATTAGTGCCCAGAACCTTCCTCCCTTAGCTGCATCTGAACCACCAACAGCCACTCTCAAACAGGTGGACCTCTCTCATCTTCCTGAAGGATACTCCAGACTCCAGAGACAGAAGGACCCAGTCTGCAGTTCCAGTTCCAGGAGCAAACAGCAAAGGCTCCTGAATTTTTTTTTAATGCTACTCTTTTGACTGTTAAAGATGTGGAGTTACTTGGCAGGACCATGGATAGGGAAGGATCCAGCTATTGCTATAAACTCTGCATATCCCAAGAACTAAACATGTCATACAAAGATAGGAATGTAGAACGAACACATGAGGAGGTAACACCTGAAAAGAGAGGGATGAACTGCCACACACACCTGCTCTCATAACCACTGAAAATTGTCTTTCTTAGGCTGTGCATGGACCCAATTTTCTGGGCTCCCTCAACTTGAATGCAGTTCTTCAAAATGCATAATAGGAGACCCAACAGGACCCCAGTGAGCCCCACACATATGAGAGGGACCCCAGTGATCTGATTCAGTATAGACAGTATTGGCCATTCCATTATCTTACTGTCACAATATCACGAGAATGTGATGACTACAAATGAGAGCACAGCTGAACACCAGTGTGTAGGGTGTGACTATGTTTCAGGCTCAGAAATGCAAATATGATCTCAGCAGTTAGGGGTAGAATTGAATGTCATAGACTTTAAATCTGTATGTATGGGGCTGATTTGGCAGCAGTCTAAGAAGAGAGAAGAGGCTTGAAGAATGTTGGGTATGGGCTTAGAAAGTGGATCCCAGCCTTGACTTGCTTCAGCATCCCTTTCTGTGCATATTCTGTCACCTAGCAACCTTTGTGGATAGAGTTTGAAGACCATGTGCCTTTAGTTTCTTTCCCTTTTTACTAGTTTTTAAACATTGTTTTTAATTATTTGAGAATTTCACTTGGTGTCATCTTAGCCAGTGTTCTATTGCTGTGAAGAGACACCATGAGCACAGCAACTTTTAGAAGAGAATGCAGTTAGTTAGTATCTGCTTATAGTTTCAGAGGTTTCACCCATGATGATCATGACAGGAGCATGGCAGCATGCAGACACAGGTGGTACCTGAGAAGGAACTAAGAGATCAGCTTCAAGATCTTCAGGCAAGAGGAAAAAGATAGATCTATTGCTATAAGCTTGGGCTTGGAAACTTCAAAGCCTACCACCAGTGACACACTTCTGTTCATAAGATCACACACACACCCACAAGGTCACACCTAATCCTTTCACACTCCCTTAAGACTAGACATTCAAATATAAGAGCCTCTGTGGCCATTCCGATTCAATCTACCACATTCCACACTCTGGTCCTCAGAGGCTGGTAATCATATCATAATGCAAAAATGTATTTAGTCTCACTTCTGATTTTCCCTATGTCTAACACATTTCCCCATTGTTTGAGAGCTGAAAGTTTAAACTCTCTTCTGAAACTGAAGGCAGTCTTTTAGCTGTAACTTCTTGTGAAATCAGAAACATACCACACTCTTCCAACATACAATGGCCCAGAATATACATTGCCTTTCCAAAAGGAGGAATGGAGAACACGCTGAGGAAATGACGGACCAACACAAAACTGAAAACCAGCAGGGCATCTCCAAGTCTGGTGTCAAAGTGCTCTGCAACTTTGCTTGCAAAAATCTGCAACTACTTTTGTTGATGCAACACAATTCTCTGTCACGGAATCCATACCCAGTCTTCAGCTTTCCTTGGCAGGTGTCCCATGGCTCTGGCATCTCCAGTATCTTAGGGTCTCCAACAATCTGGGCTTCACCTTCTTAGCTGCATGCAATGGCCCCTCTAGGTCTCCATGCAGCCCCCCCCACCCTGACACTAGCCTGACCTCAGCAGCTTTCCTTACCTGTGGAGGGAGATTCCAGAACCCCTCTCTTGTCACTTGGCTCTAAAGCCAGAACCACACAGCTGAAGCTCCCAAACCTGCTGCTTTGCTGGGGCTGGAACATGGCCTCCTTTTTCAAATACGTTACCACCAGCTTTCTGCTCTTGATGGCTTTCTTGACTTCTTTAGCTTTTCTTTGACTCCTTTTCACAGGTTGGAAGCTTAACTTGGTGAGGTCTTGCCCTGAGGTCACCACCTGTTTACTGCACCTAGCCTGAGGCTTGTCCTTAGATTTTTATTTCTTTTGCAACTGGACATAATTCACTTGTATTTCTTCCTGTTTTTTTTTTCTTTTCTTTTGCTCAAATTGTACATTCAATATGTTTCCTTGCTCAGCTTGCTCCTTTTCATTTCAGATCTACTAAGTCTTACCACTAATAACAAAACAGTATAGTCTACACTGTGCTGTCTTGAAATCTCCTCTGCTATTTCCATTAATACCAAACTTATTAATTTAGCCTCAGGGAGATTTTTTTTGGAACAGAGAAAAAAGCAGAAACACTCCTGTTCTTATGCTGGGCCATCTCAGTTCAAATTTTCCTCAGTACTCTCTTCTCTGAACCTTTTAGTTTGGTCCATTAAGCCCTGCTTCAATAGTTCAACTGATTTCTTAATCCAAAGTAGAAGAAGATTTCATCCTGAGTAAAGTATATAAAGACAGAGTTAGTTACATTAACTTATAAGTCAATATTAGCCATATAATATAGGATAGCTAGCCACAGATCTAAAGAATCTCAACACTAAGAAAGCATCCCACCCTAGGGAGGATGTTTAAAGCTCATTCAGAATGGAAAAAAAAAAAAAAAAAAAATCGACACCAGAAGAGAAGCTGTGGAAGAGAGGAAACAGAATGGGAAACTACTATAAAGGCTCTTCTGAAAGAATTTACCCAACAGGGGATGGAAATAGATGCTGAGACTCAGGGTCAAACTTTGGACAGAGAGCAGGGAGTCTTATGGAGGAAGAGAGGGTTTGGATTTGAGCAACATGGAGGGGACAGGAGCCCTACAAGGAGAACAAAAAAACTAAAAGTTCTGAGCCCAGGGGGTCCTGCAGAGACTGATGCACCAACAAGGACCATGCATGTAGATGACCTAGACCCCTGCCCAGATGTGGTCAATTGACAGCTCAGTCTCCACGTGGATCTCTGAGTGAGGGGAGCAGGGGCTGCCTCTGTAATGAACTCAGTTGACTGCTCTCTGATCATTTGTCCCTGATGATGCAGCTTTGCCAGGCCATGGAGTAAGAGGATCCAAGCAGTCCTGATAAGACTTAACAAGCTATGGGCACATGGCACTAATGGAGAGTTCCCACTTTCAGTGGACTAGGGGTAGGAGATGAGAAAAAGAGGGAGGTAGGGTTGAAAATTGGGTAATTGCAGGAGGGGTTTCAATCAGGATATATGACAAATTGTGAAGAAAAAAACTTAAAAATTAAGAGTCTTCCATATCCTCCAACAGACAGCATGATCAGGCCTGTCACAGAAATCCCCTGTTCTGTGTTACCAATTTCACTCTTAGCCAGTGTTCTCTTACTGTAAAAGATACCTGTGATAAAAGAACTAGATTCTGGTGGTACCAGGTTGTCCTGGTTTTCCTTTATTGTGTTTTTATGCTGGCCTTTAGCCATCTGGTTGATCCTGGTGACCTCTGGATTTCTTTTTTTTTTTCTTTTTTTCATTATTTATTTTTATTTTTATTATTAGTTACATTTCATTAACTCTGTATCCCAGCTGTATCCCACTCCCTCATTCCCTCCCAATCCCACCTTCCTTCCCTCATTTCTCCCTGCCCCTTTCCAAGTCCACTGATTGGGGAGGACCTGCTCCTCTTTCATCTGACCCTGTTTTATCAGGTATCTTCAGAACTGGCTACAAAGGCCTCCTCTGGATTTCTTGAGGATGCAGGAAGAGCCCTGGGCAGAAGGCTGGATATTCCTGGAGCAGCCCTCAATAAGATGGTGGGTATGGCTATGGACTGGCTGCTGGATCTCAGAGAATAGCCTGTAGTTCTCCTCAGGAGGCTGTGTGTCAGAGAGATCCACAGGCAGGGAATTGGAGTGTGGGGTGTCTGCCCTGTATTGTTCTACCACAAGCAGCCCTGGATAACTTAACACAACTGAAACACAAAAAAATTACCTTAAAAATTGCTTATCAAGATCATAGTGGGCTTTAAAAAGGAAAGTCATAAATGCCTTAAAGAAATCTAGGAAAATATAACCATAGAGATGGAGGCATTTAAAGAGGGAATGAATAAATGACTTAAGGAAATAAAGGAAAATAGGATCAAAGAGGTGAAGGAAATGAATAAAACCCTTAAGGGAATACAGGAAAACAGAAACAAAGATGTGAAGGAAATGAATAAAATGGTTCAAGACCTAAAAATGGAAATAGTAAAAACAAAGAAAATACAAACAAGGAACCAGATTTTATTATGAGCTTCAAGATATAAAGAGAAAAGTGAGAGATATAAAAAGTACTAGAGACAGAGAAACAAGGACAGACGAACAGACAAAAAAACAGAATGACAGACAGACAGGAATCAGGAGGCAGTGAGACTAGTCTCCAGGTATGGTGTCCCTGAGAAGACAGGTGAATTCTCTTGAGTCCACAGACGTGGCATCAAAGTCAAACCCTTTGGTCTCCTCTTAGAAAAACATTTGTAATAACTTGTACAAAATGTTTTTGTGTGTGTGTGTGTGTGTTGTTCCTCAGGATTTGTATTTTCTAGGTCCTGACACAAGTAATGTTACTACCACGGTCACTACAAGAAAAGATTGTATGTATTTCCTTTATCTGGATTTCACATCCCTAAGAGCCAATGTGCATCACAAAACTAAATTCCATCCTAACCCTTCTGCTGGAGTTTTCAGGGATAAACATGTGCACTGAGGCTGTGGTGTCCTCTTCTGCCTGCACAGCATGTTTGGACTCACTGAAGACCTGCATGATGTGAATCATTCAATCTCAAGTTTGTATGAACCTGAAAATCCACACAGATGCAAAACTCTTCCTGATTCTTGGTCACCAGTTGCTCTCAGAAGCACAAGGCAAATCTCAGTCACCTGAAGGGAACCTGAAGCCTTGCCCTGGGCTTCCTTTATCCTCTCAGGATCCTCCCCCAATGCAAAGCAGCCCTCAGGCTCAGGCTGAAAGCCCAGGCCTAGCTGAGCAGCCCCATCTCCTCTCCCTGAGCCTCCCTCAGAGCATGGCTGTCCTGGTGCTGCTCCTCTGCCTGGTGTCCTTGCCAAGCTGTAAGTGTTTCAGGGCATCAGGAGGGACCCAGCCTGTCATCTGTGGGATGTGTGAATGATGTGATGTTGCTTGTCCCCAGGTGTCCTGTCACAGTTGCAGGTGAAGGAGTCAGGACCCGGCCTGGTGCAGCCCTCACATCCCCTGTCTCTCACCTGCACTGTCTCTGGGTTCTCATTAACCAGCAGTGCTGTACACTGGCTTCGCTAGCCTCCAGGAAAGGGTCTGGAGTGGGTGGCTGCTATATGGAGTGATGGAAGCACAAAGTATAATTCAGCCCTTGAATCCCGACTCAGCATCAGCAGGGACACCTCCAAGAGCCAAGTTTTCTAAAAAATGAACAATCTGCAAACTGAGGACACAGCTGTGTACTACTGTGCCAGACACAGTGGTGTGAGCATGCGCAAAAACCTCCTCACTGTAGGGATGCTCATAACCAGCAGGGGGCGCGGAGGACCAACAGAGAAGTCCCAGCGCCATGGGAAACTCTGGATTATGCTGTGAGTTTGTTTTAGTGTTAGAACCTCTGGTCTCCTTTCTACCCACAGAACTCCTCTAAAGACCTCTCTTCAGAGCCGTAGTCTTTAAACTTCCTATTTGTGCACACACTACAAAAATGGTTTTACTTTCCTTTTCCTTATCCACAAATCATCCAAGATACCGATTTGATTATAGTTATCACACAGAATGGAATATATTTTTATACATTTATATATATATATATATAAATGTATAAATGTATAAAATTATATATATATACACATTTACATTTATATGTTTAAAGTTACACAGCACTCTGAATTTGAGACATTTGCTGATTGTAACTTCAGTAGACCTTGGGAATGTTGAGTAATCTGACATTAATTTTCTATATTGTTGCAGGTGATGGAAAAACAGACTTTCTTGAAGAGAACATTTAGGTACTGTTTGGACATTATGATACATTTTCATTTGATAAAGGATGTAGATATATCAAGTAAATTAGATGACACCTCAAACTCCCAACTAATGATTTCTTTACAGCTGTCTTGTGCTCGCTCAAACTAAAAACCTCTCAGCCAGCACTGTTAGGGGTTACCTTCTGTCCTGGCTCCTTCTCTCCTCAGCCCTTCCATGGACAACTGCAGCCTATGGATTTCACAGTTTGTGCTTTTGGTGGTGTATTCACTGCATGTCACATCCAGCAG
>JAEOAE010002339.1:0-38620 GCA_036365155.1 Meriones psammophilus | reverse complement strand
CATTCTTCCATTTGATCATTTCCTTGGGCCTATTAGGCCCTAAGCAGTGGCGATCAGCCAAATGGCCTTGACTGTCCAAATTCAAAAAATTGAGTGTGAAGAGTGCCAAGGAAACGGTGCCAAGGAAAGCCTCCTGGACTCTCCCTTTTGTTTTATTAAGTAGGATTTTAGCGTGCGGTGAGCATGTTTAATAATACCCTGACTTTGAGGGTTAGATGGGAGACCCGTTAGATGGGTCACTTTTATTGGATAACAAAACTGTCCAAATTTTTGAGAAGTATAGGCCGGCCCATTGTCAGTTTTTAGAATTTTGGGCTTTCCCCAGGCACTCCATGCCTCTAGGCAATGTTGAATAACATGGGCTGCCTTTTCTCCAGTCAGGGGAGAAGCAAACACAACTCCAGAGCAAGTATCAACAGAAACATGCAAATATTGAAGTTAACCAAAAAATGAAATGTGAGTAACATCCATCTGCCACACTTGTAGTGGACGGATTCCTCTGGGATCAATCCCAACATGAGGCATTGGTAAGAACTGACAACAATTTTGACATTGGGTAACAATATCTCTAGCGTCTTTTCTAGTTCTGTCAAATCGATGACGTAATGACTCAGCTGTAACATGAAAACTTTTATGAAACTCCTTACCAATTATAAATTTGAATTAATGTTAGGGTTAGGGTTAGGGGTTAGAGGGTTAGTGTTAGTGTTAGAGTGTGAGGGTTAGGGTTAGGTTAGGTTAGGTTAGGGATGGGGGTAAGGGTTAGGGCCTTGGGGTTAGGGTTAGGCTTAGTGTTAGGCCAGTGTTAGGCCAGTGGGTTAGGCCAGGCTTAGGGTTAGGGTTAGGCTTAGTGTTAGGCTTAGTGCCAGGCTAGGCCTAGGTGCCAGAGCCAGGCTTAGGCTGCCACAGTTAGGCTTATGGTTAGGCCAGGTCCAGGTCAGGTCAGGTCAGGCTAGCGCTAGGGGCTAGGCTTAGTGTTAGGCCAGGCTAGGGTCCGCCAAAGTCAGCGCTAGGGCAAGTTAGGGTTAGCCTTAGGCCAGGCTAGCGTGTTAGGCCAGGCCAGGCCAGGCTAGGCCAGGCCAGGGCTATGGGTTAGGGCCAGTGTTAGGCTAGGCCAGGTGTTAGGCTAGGATATGTTTAGGTTAGTGTCAGCAGGCCAGGTCAGGTCAGGCTAGGGTTAGGCCAGGCCAAGGCCAGGTCTGGGCCTGGTGCTGGGGCTGGTGGCTAGGGCTGGAGCTAGGGGTTAGGGTTTAGGCCAGGTTAGGGGGTTTAGGAGGCTAGGCTTGAGCTAGGAGCCAGGGGTTAGGGCCAGAAGGCTAGGCTAGGGGCCAGGAGCCAGGGCTGGGGCTAGGACTAGGACTAGGCCTATGGGGCCAAGGCTAGGCTAGGGCGCCAGGGCCAGGTGGCTAGGGGACTAGGGGCCAGGGCTAGGCCAGGGGCGAGGGCTGGGTCTAGGGGATAGGGCTAGCGGGCTAGGCTAGGGGCTGAGGCTAGGGGGCTAGGGGCTGGGGCTGGGGCTAGGCTAGCGCCAGGCTAGGGGATAGGGCTAGGCTAGGGGGGCCAGGGCTGGCGCTTAGGGGACCAGTGCTAGGGGCCAGGACTAGGGCTACAACTAGGGGCCAGGCCAGGGGGTTAGGGGCCAGGGGGGCAGGAGGCCAGGCCAGGGGCGAGGGCCAGGCCAGGGGCCAGGCAAGGGGTTTGGGCCAGCGGGCTAGGCCAGGGGCTGCCGAGGGTTAGGTTAGGGGTAGAATTAGGTTAGGAGGTCAAGGGTAAGGGTCAAGGGTCAGGCCAGGGTCAGGTCAGGCCAGGACTAGGGCCGCCAGGCCAGGCCAGGGCTGCCATTACCAGGACCAGGGCTGCAGGGCCAGGGCCAGGGATGTCAGGCCAGGCCTGGGCTGTCAGGTCAGGCCAGGGCTGTCAGTGTCAGGGTCAGGCAGTCAGGGTTAGGGTTAGGGTAGGGGTTATTGGTTAGAGTTAGGGGTTAGGGTTAGGGGGTCAAAGATTAGGGTCAAGGGTCAAGGACCAGGGCCAGGGCCTGGGCTGCCAGTGCCAGGGTCAGGGAGAGGGCCGCAAGGGCTGCCAGGGCCAGGGCCATTAGGGCTATCAGGC
The DNA here is from genome assembly GCA_036365155.1 of Meriones psammophilus. Lineage (NCBI taxonomy): Eukaryota > Metazoa > Chordata > Mammalia > Rodentia > Muridae > Meriones > Meriones psammophilus. The sequence goes on along the minus strand of JAEOAE010002339.1, from coordinate 36,511 downwards.
CACGGCCAGGGCTGCCAGAGGCAGGACTCTCAGAGTCAGGCCAGGGCTGTCAGGATCAGGCCAGGGCTGTCAGGCCATGGCCAGGGCTGTCAGGCCAGGGCCAGGGCTGTCAGGCCAGGGACAGGGATGTCAGGCCAGGGCCAGGGCTGTCAGGGCTAGGCCAGGGCTATCAGGGCCAGGGCCAGGGCTGTCAGGGCCAGGGCCAGGGCTGTCAGGCTCAGGGCCAGGTTTGTCAGGCTGTTGGAAGCCACGTGATTCGTCTGGCCGGCAGAAATGCAAGCAGGCACAAGGGTCCTTCCACAACAAGCCTTTATTACAGTCAATCAATGAAAGGAGGAGAGGAGAGCTGGCCCGGCCACCTCGCAGGCGCTGGTGGCGCCGATTGGCTGAAGGACACCTTGGCATCTCTGCGGCCCCGCCAGGGCGGGCAAGCTCCTGGCGGGGAGAGGGGGAGGAGGAGAGGGAGGAGATCGCCAGGGCGCAGAAGTGTCTCTGTTTATATAAGCCCTGGTCTCACCTAAGTGACTTGTCAATACCCTGATTGACTGCTCACTCTTTACCCCGCCTGATGACTCGGTCCCAGTGTGCTTAGTGTGCTTATGCAATTTGCTCAACCCGCGCATGCGTACTGGAGGTTTTTTTTTTTTTTACAGTTTGAGGGCAAATGTCAGCGCCACCTAGTGGCGCCTGAGCCTCAGCCTCCACATCCCCCCCTTTGTTTTAATAAATGAAAACTGCCTTAAAGCCTATAAGCATGGCACAAGAGAGCCCTAAGCTCGATCAAGAGAACTCCTTCTTGGGGAGTGTTTATCAAGAGCTTTAGATTACTTCCTTACCCCACCAGGTGCAATGGAGACAAGTCCTCTGGGTGCAGGGGCGAGGGAAGAAGATTAAAAAAGGAGGTGACACCCATTCCCGTGCAATGGAATAAAATTCCAGGGAGTGCAAGGGCTATCATCCTCCTATCTAGGTACCATAGCCGCTAGGCAAAGGCAACATTGACTTGGATCACTCATCGACTCAGGCAATGGGTAAAACCCCTGAGGTGCATCGACTGAGTGTCACAGTCTGTTTTAATTTTTTAACATGGATTACCAAATTTTGGGAGATGATCGGTTGTTTCAAGGCCACAAGTGTTTGCGCGATCGCGACCTAGTCACGCTTATGTTGGGTATTGAGTTTGCAGAACAACCAGAGTAAAAACACTAAGCCCCAACATAGTGTTGCACCAAACATTCCAACCCCCACCCAATCTTAAAGTAAGAAAAGGCAGAAGAAACCCAGGTAATAAGCCATCTGTGGGTGATGAATCCACCTGAGTAGAATTAGTGGTCATCCTCGCCGCCTTGACTCTTCAAGTGGTAGCAGGTGTATCTGTTGAAAGATCATCTTCAGCTGTCACCAGCTTTCGTTCTTTTCGTGTTCTTTGATGGAAACTTGTTTCTGTGCTTTTGTCCCATACAGTCCCATGATACTTTCAGTTTTCCTGTATTCCTAATTGAGCGAGCCACACAAATGTGATTCTGTTTAAATGTAGTGCTTTGCTTTTCTGTTTTTTTCGCTCAAAACTTGTTCCTTTGCTGTACAACGCGATATATCACTTTCAGTTTTCCTGTATTCCTCATTGAGCAACTGAAACACATGTGATTTAGTTTACCAAGTAGTGCTTTATGCTTATGTTCTTTTTGTTGGAAACTTGTTCCTGTTAGAACAAGTTAAGCTATTGTTAAGGTTAGGTTAGGGTTATTGTAGGGTTAGGTTTTTGGGTTAGGTTAGGTTACGGTTATGGTTAGGGCTAGCGCTTTGGGTTATCGCTAGGGTTAGTGTTAGGAGTTAGGTTTAGGTTATATCACTTTTCAGTTTTCATTTATAATAATTGAATGGGCTTACACATATGTGAATTAGTTTACAAAGTTGTGCTTTATGCTTCTGTTCTTTCGATGGAAACTTGTTTCTGTGCAGTACAGTTCGAGATAACACTTTCAGTTTTCCTGTATTCCTAGTGGAGCAAGCAACACACATGTGATTCCATTTAAAAGTACTGCTTTGCTTTTCTGTTCTTTCATTGGAAACTTCTTCCTGTGCTGTACACCGCGATATATCACTTTTCAGTTTTCCTGTATTCCTGATTGAGCGAGCAACACACATGTGACTTAGTTTACGGGTAGTGCTTTATGCTTGTTCTTCTGTTGGAAACTTGTTCCTGTTAGGAAAAAGAAGGTTAGGTTAGGTTAGGTTTAGGTTAAGGTTGGGGTTAGGGTTAGGTTATGATTAGGTTAGGATTAGGATTAGTGTTAGGTGAGGGTTATATCACTTTCAGTTTTCCTTTTATAATAATTGAACATGAGACACATATGTGAATTAGTTTACTGTTGTGCTTTATGCTTTCTGTTCTTTAGATGGAAACTTGATTCTGTGCTGTACAGTGCGATATATCACTTTCAGTTTTCCTGTATTCCTAATTGACCTAGTGACACACATGTGATTTAGTTTACAATGTAGTGCTTTATGCTTATGTTCTTGGATGGAAACTTATTCCTGTTATGAACAAGTTAGCATTAGTGTTAGTGTTAGGTTAGGTAGGGTTAGGTTAGGTTAAGGGTAGGGGTTAGAGTTAGCGCTAGGTTAGGTAGGGTTAGGTTATGGTAGGGTTAGGTTATATCACTTTTCAGTTTTCCTTTATAATACTTGAACTGGCGACACGTATGTGAATTAGTTTACAAAGTTGTGCTTTTGCTGCTTCTTCTTTTGATGGACACTTGTTTCTCTGCCATACAGTGCAGAAAAACACTTTTCAGTTTTCCTGTATTCCTAATTGAGCGAACGATACACATGTGATTCCGTTTACAAAGTAGTGGTTTGCTTTTCTGTTCTTTCGCTGGAAACTTGCTCTTGTGCTGTACAGTGTGATATATCTCTTTCAGTTTTCCTGTATTCCTAATTGAGCGAACCACACACACATGACTTAGTTTAGAAATTAGTGCTTTGCTTTTCTGTTCTTTCGCTCAAACTTTTTCCTCTGCTGTACAGTGCGATATATATCACTTTTCAGTTTTCCTGTATTCCTAATTGAGCGAGCGACACACATGTGATTTAGTTTACAAAGTAGTGCTTTGTAGGAACAAGTTAGGTTAAGGTCTGGGTTAGTGTTAGCGGAGGGTTAGGTTAGGTTAGGTTTAGTATTAGGGTTAGGTTAGTGTTAGGTTATGGTTAGTTTTAGGTTATATCACTTTTAAGTTTTCATGTTATAATAATTGAACAGGCAACACGTATGTGAATTAGTTTACAAAGTTGTGCTTTACGCTTCTGTTCTTTCCTAGAAACATGTTCCTGTGCTCTACAGTGCGATATATCTCTTTCGGTTTTCCTGTATTCCATATTGAGCGAGAGACACACATGTGATTTAGTTTACAAAGTACTGCTTTGCTTTTCTGTTCTTTCTGCTCAAAACTATTCCTGTGCTGTGCAGTGCAATATATGACTTTTCATTTTTCCTGTATTCCTAATTGAGCGAGTGACACACATGTGATTTAGTTTACAACGTAGTGTTTTGCTTTTCTGTTCATTCTTTGGAAACTTGTTCCTGTGCTATACAGTGCGTTATATCACTTTTCAGTTTTCCTGTTATAATAATTGAACAGGCGACAAGTATGTGAATTAGTTTACAAAGTAGTACTTTGCTTTTCTGTTCTTTCATTGGAAACATGTTCCTGTGCTGTATGGTGCGATATATCACTTTTCAGTTTTCCTGTATTCCTAATAGAATGGGAAACACACATGTGATTTTGTTTCCAAAGTTGTGCTTTACCTTTCTGTTCTTACATTGGAAACTTCTTCCTGTACTCCAAAGTGGAAGATATCACTTTTCAGTTTTCCTGTATTCCTAATTGTGCAGGTGACATACATGTTACTTAGTTTACAAAGTTGTGCTTTACATTTCTGTTCTTTCATTTTGAAACTTGTTTCTGTGAGGTACAGTGCAAGATATCACTTTTCAGTTTTCCTGTATTCCTATTTGAACGGGCAACACACAGTTGATTTATTTTCCAAAGTTGTGCTTTGTATTTCTGTTCTTTCTTTGGAAAATTCTTTCTATGCACTACAGTGGGAGATATCACTTTTCAGTTTTCTTGTATTTCTAATTGAACGGGCTACATACATGTTACTTAGTTTACAAACTTGTGATTTACATTTCTGTTCTTTTTTTGGAATCATCTTTCTGTGCACTACAGTGGGATATATCACTTTTCAGTTTTCCTGTATTCCTAATTGAGTGGGCGACACACATGTTAAGTAGTTTGCAAAGTTGTGCTTTATATTTCTTTTCTTTCATTGGAAACTTGTTTCTTTGAGGTACAATGCGAGATATCAATTTTCAGTTTTCCTGGATTCTTAATTGAACAGGTGACACACATGTGATTTAGTTTCCAATGTTGTGCTTTGCGTTTCTATTTTTTATTGGAAACTTCTTTCTGTGCTCTAAAGTGGGAGATATCACTATTCAGTTTTCTTGTATTCCTAACTGTGCAGGGGACACACAGGTTACATAGTTTACAAAATTGTGCTTTACATTTGTGTTCTTTGTTGGAAACTTCTTTCTGTGCACTACAGTGGGAGATATCACTTTCAGTTTTCCTGTATTCCTAAGTCAATGGGAGACACACATGTGATTTAGTTTCCAAAGTTGTGCTTTGCATTTCTGTTCTTTCATTGGAAAATTCTTTCTTTGATCTAAAGTGGGAGATATCACTTTTCAGTTTTCCCGTATTCCTAATTGTACAGGTGACACACATGTTAATTAGTTTACAAAGTTGTGCTTTACATTTCTGTTCTTTCGTTGGAAACTTGTTTTTTGAGGTACAGTGCGGAGATATCATTTTTCAGTTTTCATGTATTCCTAATTGAACTGGCGACACACATGTGATTTAGTTACCAAAGTTGTGCTTTGCGTTTCTGTTCTTTCATTGGAAACTTCTTTCTGTGCTCTAAAGTGGGAGATATCACTATTCAGTTTTCCTGTATTCCTAATTGAGCGGGCGACACACATGTTAAGTAGTTTGCAACGTTGTGCTTTATATTTCTTTTCTTTCATTGGAAACTTGTTTCTCTGAGGTACAATGTGAGATATCACTTTTCAGTTTTTCTGGATTCCTAATTGAACAGGTGACACACATGTGATTTAGTTTCCAATGTTGTGCTTTGCTTTTCTGTTAAATCATTGCAAACTTCTTTCTGTGCTCTAAAGTGGAAGATATCACTTTTCAGTTTTCTTGTATTCCTAACTGTGCAGGGGACACCCAGGTTACATAGTTTACAAAGTTGTGCTTTACATTTCTGTTCTTTCGTTGGAAACTTGTTAGTGTGAGGTACAATGCGAGATATCACTTTTCAGTTTTCCTGTATTCCTAATTGAACGTGTGACACACACGTGATTTAGTTACCAAAGTTGTGCTTTATGCTTCTGTACTTTCATTGGGAACTTTTTCTGTGCTCTAAAATTGGGAGGGTTAGTGTTAGGGTTAGGTTAGGTTAGGTTAGGTTAGGTTAGGTTAGGTTAGGTTAGGGGGTAGGGTTAGGTTAGGATATATAACTTTCAGTTTTCCTGTTATAATAATTGAACAGGCGACACATATGTGAATTAGTTTACAAAGTTGTGCTTTATGCTTGTGTTCTTTCGATGGAAACTTGTTTCTGTGCCATACAGCACCCAGATAACAATTTTCAGTTTTCCTGTATTCCCAATTGAGCGAGCGACACACATGTGATTTAGTTTACAAAGTAGTGCTTTGCTTTTCTGTTCTTTGTTCAAACTTGTTCTTGTGCTGTACAGTGCGATATATCACTTTTCAGTTTTCCTGTTATAATAATTGAACAGGCGACACGTGATGGGAATTAGGTTACAAAGTTGTGCTTTGTGTTTCTGTTCTTTCGATGGAAACTTGTTTCCATGCCGCACAGTGCAAGATAACACTTTCAGTTTTCCTGTATTCCTAAGTGAGCAAGCAACACCATGTGATTCTGTTTAAAAGTAGTCCTTGCTTTTCTCTTCTTCGCTTGAAAATTGTTCCTGTGTTGTACAGTGCGATATATCACATTTCAGCTTTCCTGTATTGCTAATTGAGCGAGTGACACACAAGTGATTTAGTTTACAAAGTAGTGCTTTGCGCTTATGTTCATTCGTTGGTAACTTGTTCCTGTTAGGAACAAGTTAGGTTAGTGTTAGTGTTAGGAATAGGTTAGGTTAGGTTATATCACTTTCAGTTTTCCTGTTATAATAATTGAACAGTCGAAGGGTATGTGAATTAGTTTCAAAGTTGTGCTTTGTGTTTCTGTTCTTTCGATGAAAACTTGTTTTTTGCTGTAAAGTTTGACATATCACTTTTCAGCTTCCTGTACCCTAATTGAGCGAGTGAAACACATGTGATTTAGTTTACAAACCAGTGCTTTATGCTTATATTCTTTAGTTGGATACTTGTTCCTGTTAGAAACAAGTTAGGTTATGGTAAGGGTTAAGGTTAGGTTAGGTAGGGTTAGGGGCTTAGGATTACGGTTATGGTTAGGTGACGGGGTTAGGTTAGGATTACGGTTATGGTTAGGTGACGGGGTTAGGTTAGGTTAGGTTAGGTTAGGGCCTGGGGCCTTAGGTTAGGTTAGGTTAGGTTATATCACTTTCAGTTTTCATGTTAAAATAATTGAACAAGCGACACATGTGAATTAGTTTACAAAGTTGTGCTTTATGCTTCTGTTCTTTGATGAAAAATTGTTTTTTGCTGTAAAGTTCGATATATCACTTTTCAGTTTTCCTGTAGTCCTAATTGAGTGATCCACAAACATGTGATCTAGTTTACAAAGTATTGCTTTGCCTTTCTGTTCTTCTGTTGGCAATTTGTTCCTGTGCTGTACAGTGTGATATATCACTTTTCAGTTTTCCTGTATTCCTAATTGAGAATGTGATTTAGTTTACAAAGTAGTGCTTTATGCGCTTATGTTCCTTCATTGGAAAATTTTTCCTGTTAGGAATAAGTTAGCGCTAGGGTTAGGTTAGGTTAGGTTTAGGTTAGGTAGGGCCACGCCAGGTTAGGTTAGGCCAGGCTAGGCTTAGATGGTTAGGTTAGGTTAGGCTAGTGCTAGGCTAGGCCAGGCCAGGCCAGAGTGTTAGGTTAGGCCAGGCCAAGGTCAGGGTCAGGTCAGGGTCAGGATCGGGTCAGGGTCAGGTTAGGCTAGGGGGTTAGGCTTAGGCTAGGCCTTTTAGGTTAGGTTAATGTGAGGAGCAAACACTCAGGCTAGGCCAGGCTTAGGCTTAGGCCAGGCTAGGGCTAGGCCAGGCCAGGCTAGGCAGGGCCAGGCCAGGCCAGGCCAGGCCAGGCCAGGCCAGGGCCAGGCCAGGCCAGGCCAGGCTTAGGCCAGGCTAGGCCAGGCCAGGGTTAGGTTAGGCCAGGCTAGGCCAGGCTAGGCAAGGGTCAGGGTCAGGATCAGGATCAGGTCAGGTCAGGCTAGGCTAGGGGGTTAGGCTAGGCTTAGGCTTAGGTTAGGTTAGCGCTAGAGCAACGCCAGGTTAGGCCAGCCACGGGTTAGGCTTAGGTTAGGCCAGGTTAGGTTAGGAGTTAGGCTTAGGTTAGGTTAGGCCAGGGGTTAGGTTAGGTTAGGCTAGGCTAGGGTTAGGCCAGGCTAGTGTTAGGGTTAGGTTAGAGTCAGAGTCAGGTCAGAGTCAGGTCAGGTTTAGGTTAGGCCTAGGCTAGGGCTTGGGCTGAGGCTGGGGCTGGGGCTGGAGGCTAGGGCTGGAGCCACGGGCCAGGGGGGCTAGGCCAGGCTAGGGGGCCAGGAGGCTAGGGCTGGGGCTAGGGGGCAATGGGGCCAGGACTAGGACCACGGCTAGGGGCCAGGGCTAGGCCAGGAGCCAGTGCTAGGGGTGATAGGGGACCAGGGGCCAGGGCTAGGGCCAGGGGGCCAGGGCTGTGACTAGGGGATGGGGCCACGGGCCAGGGCCAGGACTGAGGCTAGGGGCCAGGGGCCAGGGCTGGGGCTAGGTTAGGCCAGGCCAGGGGCCAGGGCCTGGGCTAGGACTAGGGCTTGGGCTAAGGGCTTAGTGCTAGGGGGCTAGGAATAGGGCCCAGGCCAGGGGGGCTAGAAGGCTAGGGGCCCAGGAGGCCAGGGCCAGGGGCCAGGGCCAGGCCAGGGGCCAGGGCAAGGGGCCAAGGCCAGCGGGCTAGGCCAGGGTTAGGCAAGGGGTTAGGTTAGGTTAGGGGGTCAAGGGTTAGGCCAGGGCCGGGTCAAGGCCAGGACCAGGGCTGCCAGGGCCAGGGCCAGGGCTGTCAGGCCAGGGCCAGGGCTGTCAGGTCAGGCCAGGGCTGTCAGGGCCAGCCAGTGCTGTCAGAGTCAGGTCAGGGCTGTCAGGCCAGGGCCAGGGCCAGCTGTCAGGTCAGCCAGTGCTGTCAGAGTCAGGTCAGGGCTGTCAGGTTAGGTCAGGTTAGGTTAGGTTAGGTTAGGGTTAGGGGTTAGGTTAGGTTAGGCTAGGTTAGGTTAGAGGGTTAGGTTAGGGCTAGAGGGTTATGGTTATGGTTATGGTTAGGTTAGGTTAGGGGGTAGGGTTAGGGGTTAGGGGTTAGGCCAGGCCAGGCCAGGTTAGGCTAGGGGCTAGAGGGTTAGGGCTGGGGCTGGGGCTGGGGCTGGTGCTGGGGTTAGGCCAGGCTAGGCTATGGTTAGGCTAGATTTAGGCCAGGTTAGGGTTAGGTTAGGTTAGGGGTTAGGCTAGTGTTAGGGTTTAGGGTCAGGTCCGGTCAGGTCAGGTTAGTGCTGGGGGTTAGGCTAGGTTAGGGGTGAGGGTTAGGCTTAGGTTAAAGTCAGTGTTAGGTTAGGTTAGGGGTTAGGCTAGGCTTAGGCCAGGCTTAGGGTTAGGAGGTTAGGCTAGGGTTAGGCTTAGGCCAGGCCAGGCCAGGCCAGGCCAGGCCAGGGCCAGGCCAGGCTAGGCCAGGGCCAGGCCAGGCAGGCCAGGCAGGCAGGTCAGGTCAGGCCAGGGTCAGGTCAGGTCAGGCTAGGGTTAGGGGCTAGGCTAGGCCTTAGGCCAAGGCCAGGCCAGGCAGTCAGGCAGGCTAGGCCAGGGCCAGGGGCAGGCCAGGCTTAGGCCAGGCCTAGGGCAGGGCAGTGCTAGGGCCAGTGCTAGGCCAGTGCCAGGCCAGGTCAGGTCCAGGTCAGGCTAGGTTAGGCCAGGGCCAGGGCTGGGGCTGGGGCTGGGGCTGGGGCTGGAGGCCAGCGCTGGAGCCAGGGGGCCAGAGGGCCCAGGGGCAGGGCTAGGGGCCAGGAGGCCACGGCGGGGCCAGGGTAGGGCCAGGGGCCAGGAGGCCAGGCCAGGCTAGGGGGGTAGGGCCAGCAGGCCAGGGGAGAGGGGGCCAGGCCAGGGCCAGGGGGCCAGGGCTGGAGCTAGGGGGCTAGCGCCACGGGCCCAGGGCCAGGGCTGAGGCCAGGTGCTAGGGGGCCAGGGGTGGGGCCAGGGCCAGGTCTAGGGGCTAGGGCCAGGACTAGGGTCTAGTACTGGGGCTAGCGGGCTAGTGCTAGGGCCAGGACTAGGGCTAGTACCAGGAGCCAGGGCCCGGGGGCTAGGGGTAGGGCCCAGGAGGCCAGGGCAAGGGGGCCAGGGCCAGGCCAGGGGGCAGGGCCAGGGTTAGGCTAGTGGTTAGGTTAGGCTAGGGGGGTCAAGGGTTAGCGCCAAGGGTCTGGGCCAGGGTCAGGTCAGGCCAGGACCAGGGCCGCCAGGCCAGGGCCAGGGCTGCCAGGGCCAGGGCCAGGGCTGACAGGGTCAGGCCAGGGCTGTCAGGGTCAGAGTCAGTGCTGTCAGCCAGCCAGGTCAGGCTGTCAGGTTAGGTTAGGTAAGGGGTTAGGGGTTAGGTTTAGGTGTTAGGTTAGGGTCAAAGGTTAGGGTCAAGGGTCAAGGGCCAGGGCCCGGGCCAGGGCTGCCAGGGCCAGGGCCAGGGAGAGGGCCGCAAGGGCTGTCAGGGACAGGGCCGTCAGGACTATCAGGGCCTTGGCCAGGGCTGCCAGGTCTAGGGCTGTCAGAGTCAGGGCCAGGGCTGTCAGGATCAGGGCCAGGACTGTCACGGCCAGGGCCTGGGCTGTCAGGGTCAGGGCCAGGGCTGTCAGGGTGTTGGAAGCCGCGTGATTCCTCTCGCTGCCAGAAACGCACACGGGCACAAGGGTCCTTCGCACCAAGCCTTTCTTACATTCAATCGATGAATGGATGGGAGGAGAGCGGGCCCGGCCTCCTCGTGGCCGACAGACACCGCGGCATCCGGCGGGCCGTGGTCAGAGCGGGCAAGGCCCGGGCGGGGAGAGGGGGAGGAGGAGAGGGAGGAGAGCGCCAGGGCCCCGAAGTGGTGCTGTTTATATAAGCCCTGGTGGCACCTAAGTGAAGTGTCAATACTCTGATTGGCTGCTCACTCTTTAACCCACCTGATGACTCGGGCCAAGCGTGCTTAGTGTGCTTATGCAATTTGCGCAACCCGTGCATGTGTACTGGAGGTTTTTTTTTTTACAGTTTTGAGGGCAAAATGTCAGCGCCACCTAGCGGCGTCTGAGTCTCAGCCTCCACATCCCCTTTGATCATTTCCTTGGGCCTATTAGGCCCTAAGCAGTGGCGATCAGCTGCCAATGGCCTTGACTGTCCAAATTCAAAAAATTGAGTGTGAAGAGTGCCAAGGAAACGGTCACCGTGGCACTGAGGGCTAGGGCTCGTGCTGGGGCTGGGGCTGGAGGCTATGGCTGGAGCTAGGGGGCTAGGGCCAGGGGCTAGGCCAGGGGGGCCACGAGGCTATGGTTGGGGCTAGGTGGCTAGGGTCTAGGGCTAGGGGCTAGGCTAAGGGCCAGGGGGGCTAGGGCTGGGGCTAGGACTAGGGGGCTAGGCTAGGGGGGCCAGGGCCAGGGGGCCAGGGGACTAGGGGACTAGGGCCAGGCCTAGGGGCCAGGGCTGAAGCCAGGAGGATAGGGCTAGGGGCCAGGCCAGGGCTGAGGCTAGGGGTTAGGGGCCAGGGCTGGGGCGAGGGCTAGGCTAGGGGGCCAGTGCTGGGGCTAGGGGCCAGTGCTAGGGGGCCATTACTTGGGCCAGGACCAGGGGCCAGGATAGGGGGCCAGGGGTTAGGGGGGGGCTAGGGGCCAGGGCTAGCGGGCCAGGCCAGGGGCCAGGCCAGGTTTAGGGGTTAGGCTTTAGGTTAGGGGGGGCAAGGGTTAGTGTCAAGGGTCAGGCCAGGGCCAGGGTCAAAACCAGGACCAGGGCCGCCAAGGCCAGGGCCACGGCTGCCAGGGCCAGGGCTGTCAGGCCAGGGCCAGGGCTGCCTGGGCCTGGGGCCAGGGCCTGCCCTGGCCAGGGCCAGGGCTGCCTGGGCCTGGACCAGGGCTGTCAGGCCAGGGCCAGGGCTGTCAGGGTCAGGCCAGGGCTGTCAGGTCAGGCCAGTGCTGTCAGGGTCAGGTCAGGGCTGTCAGTGTGAGGGTGAGGGGTTAGAGGGTTAGGTTAGGTTAGGGCTAGGGTTAGGGGGCCATCGCTGGGGCTGGGGTTAGGTTAGGGCTTGTGCCAGGTTACGTTAGTGCTAGGGGCTACAGCCAGAGGGTTAGGCCAGGCCAGGCCAGGGCCAGGCTTAGGCCAGTGCTAGGCTAGGGGCCAGGGTTAGTGCCAGGCTAGGATAGGGCTAGTGCTAGGAGTTAGGGCCAGGCCAGGCCAGGGTGGGTGCTAGGCTAGTGCTAGGTGTCAGGGAGGCAGTGTCAGGGCAGAGTCAGGCTAGGCTAGGGGGCTTAGGGCCAGAGCCAGTGCTAGGGGCCAGGCCAGGACTAGGCAGGCAGGAGCAAAGTCAGGCTAGGCCAGCGCCACGGGCTAGGTTAGGCCAGGCCAGGGCCAGGGTCAAAACCAGAGGGCCAGGGCCAGGCCCAGGGCCAGGGGGCCAGGGGCTTAGGGTAGGGCTGTCAGGGCAGGGCCAGGGTAGGTTAGGGTTAGGCCAGGGCTAGGCTAGGCTGGGGCTGGGGCTGGAGGGCCAAGGCTGGGCTGGGCTGGGGCTGGGGCTAGGCCAGGGTAGGCTAGGCTAGGCTAGGGCTAGGGCTAGGGGCCAGGGCTGGGGCCAGGGGCTAGGCTAGGGGCCAGGGGCCAGGCCAGGCCAGGGCCAGGGGCAGGGCTGGGGCCAGGACCTGGCCCAGGCTAGGGGCCAGGGCTTGGGCTAGGAGCCAGGGCCAGGCAGCTAGGGACTGGGGCTAGGCCAGGGCCAGGGCTGGGGCTAGGGGAGGGGGCCAGGGCCAGGGGCCAGGGCTGAGGGCTGGGGGCTAGGGGCTTAGGGCTGGGGCTAGGGCCAGGCTAGGGCTAGGCCAGGAGGCTAGGCTAGGGGGGCAGGGCTGGGGGGGCCAGGACTAGGGGCTAGGGCTAGGGGCCAGGGCCAGGCCAGGGGGCCAGGGCCAGGGGCCAGGGCTGGGGGGCCATAGGGGGATAGGGCCAGGGGCCAGGGCCAGGGCTGAGACTAGGGGCTTAGGGTCCAGGTCTTGGGCTAGGGGCTTGGACTAGGCTAGGGTCTAGGGCTAGGCTAGGCTAGGGCTAGGGGGGGCTGGCCAGGCTAGGGGGCCAGTGCTAGGGGCTTGGACTAGGGCTAGGACTAGTGGGCTAGGGCTAGGGGGGCTAGGGGGCTAGGGGGCTAGGAGGCTAGGGCTATGGGGCTAGGGCTAGTGGGTCACTATTATTGGATGACAAAACTGTCCAAATTTTTGAGAAGTATAGGCCGGCCCATTGGCAGTTTTTAGAATTTTGGGCTTTCCCCAGGCACTCCATGCCTCTAGGCAATGTTGAATAACATGGGCTGCCTTTTCTCCAGTCAGGGGAGAAGCAAACACAACTCCAGAGCAAGTATCAACAGAAACATGCAAATATTGAAGTTTACCAAAAAATGAAATGTGAGTAACATCCATCTGCCACACTTGTAGTGGACGGATTCCTCTGGGATCAATCCCAACAAGAGGCATAGGTAAGAACTGACAACAATTTTGACATTGGGTAACAATATCTCTAGCGTCTTTTCTAGTTATGTCAAATCGATGACGCAATGTCTCAGCTGTAACATGAAAACTTTTATGAAACTCCTTAGCCAATTCTAAATTTGAATTAATGTTAGGTTAGGGGTTAGGTTAGGTTAGGTTAGGTTAGGTTAGGTTAGGTTAGGGTTAGGGGCCAGGCTAGGCTAGGGCCAGGCTAGGCCTAGGCCCTAGGCCTAGGGCCAGGCCAGGCCAGGCCAGGCCAGAGCCAGGTTAGGGTCAGGTCACAGTCAGGGTCAGTGTTAGGTTAGGCCACGGGTTAGGGTTAGGTTAGGTTAGGGACACGGGGTTAGGTTAGGCTAGGCTTACGGGTTAGGCTATTGTTAGGCTAGTGTTAGGCCAGGTCAGGTCAGGTCAGGTCAGGTTAGGTTAGGTTAGGCCAGGAATAGGGCTAGGCTGGGGCTGGGGCTGGGGCTGGGGCTGGAGGCAGGGCTGGAGCTAGGGGGCAGGGCCTGGGGCCAGGGGCCAGGGGGCCAGGGGCCAGGGGGGCTAGGGGCCAGGGGTCCAGGGCCAGGGGGTAGGGCCAGGGGCCAGGGCTAGGCTGGTGCTAGGACCAGGCCTAGGGCTAGGGGGCCAGGGCCAGGCCAGGCCAGGGGCCAGGCCAGGGGGCTAGGGGGACCAGGGCTGGGGCTAGGGGCCAGTGCTAGGGGGCCAGGACCAGGGCCAGGACCAAGAGGCTAGGCCCAGGTGCCAGGGCTAGGCCAGGGATGCTAGGGCAAGGGGGCTGATCTAGCGGGCTAGTGCCAGGGCCAGGCCAGGGTTAGGTTATGGGTTAGGTTAGGTTAGGGGCCAAGGGTTAGGGCCAAGGGTCAGTGCCAGGGTGAGGGTCAGTGCTAGGACCAGAGGCGCCAGGGCCGGGCGAGGGCTGCCAGGCCCAGGACCAGGGCTGCCAGGCCAGGGCCAGGGCTGTCAGGGCCAAGGCCAGGGCTGTTAGGGTCAGGGTCAGTGCTGTTCAGGGTCAGGGTCAGGGCTGTCAGGTTAGGATTAGGTTAGGGTTAGGTTAGGTTAGGGTTAGGTTAGAGGGTCAAAGGTCAGGGTCAAGGGTCAAGGGCCAGGCCAGGGCCAGTGCTTCCAGGGCCAGGCCAGGGCCACGGAGAGGGCCGCAAAGCTGCCAGGCCCAGGGCCAGCCAGGGCTATCAGGCCACGGCTAGGGCTGCCAAGGCCAGGGCTGTCAGAGTCAGGCCAGGGCTGTCAGGATCAGGCCAGGGCTGTCAGGCCAGGCCAGGGCTGTCAGGCCAGGCCAGGGCTGTCAGTGTCAGGCCAGGTCTGTCAGGTTAGGGTTAGGGTTAGGGCCAGGTCAGGGTCAGGGCTGTCAGGCCAGGGTCAAGGTTAGGTTAGGCTAGGGCTAGGGCTAGGGCGGGGCTGGGGCTGGGGCTGGGGCTGGAGGCTATGGCTGGAGCTAGGGGGCTAGGGGCCAGGGCTATTGCTAGGGGGCCAGGAGGCTATGGTTGGGGCTAGGGGCCAGGGGGGCTAGGGGCTAAGGGCTAGGGGACTAGGGATGGGGCCAGGACCAGGATTAGGCTAGGGGGCTAGGCTAGGCTAGGGGGCCAGGGCCAGGGCCAGGGGGCTAGGGAACCAGGGGGCTAGGGCCAGTGGGCCAGGGCTGGGGCTAGGGGATGGGGCTAGGGGGCCAGGGCCAGGCTGAGGCTAGGGGCCAGGGGCTAGGGCTGGGGCCAGGCCTAGGCTAGGCCCAGTGGGCCAGGCCTGGGGTTAGGGCTTGTGCTAGGGGGCCATTACTAGGCCAGGACCAGGGGGCCAGGTTAAGGGGGCTAGGGGGCCAGGGGCCAGGAGGCCAGGGTAGCGGGCTAGGCCAGGGGACCAGGCCAAGGTTAGGTAGGGGTTAGGTTTAGGTTAGGGGGGTCAAGGTTTAGGTCAAGGGTCATGGCCAGGCCAGGGTCAAATCCAGGACCAGGGCCGCCAGGCCAGGGCCAGGGCTGCCAGGGCCAGGACTGTCAGGCCAGGTCCAGGGCTGTCTGGGCCAGGGCCAGGGCCAGGGCAGGGTCAGGGTCAGTGCTTTCAGGGTCAGTGTCAGGGCTGTCTGTGTGAGGGTTAGGTTAGAGGGTTAGGGTTAGGGTTAGCGCTAGGGTTAAGGTAGGGTTAGGGTTAGGGCTGGGCTGGGGTTAGGGTTAGAGGTTAGTGCTTTCAGCCACGGTTAGTGTTAGGTTAGGGCCAGGGTTAGGCTAGGCTAGGATAGGGTTAGGCCAGGAACAGGGCTTAGGTCACGGCCAGGCTAAGGGTGTTAGGCTAGTGTTAGGGTCAGGTCAGGTCAGGTCAGGTCAGGTCAGGTCAGGCTAGGGCCAGGGGGTTAGGCTAGGGCCAGGGCAGGTCAGGCTAGGCTAGGCTAGGGCCAGCCAGGCTTATGGTTAGGCTAGGGGTTAGGCCAGGCCAGGCCAGGCCAGGCCAGTGCTAGGCCAGGCCAGGGCCAGGGCCAGGGCCTGGGTTAGGTCAGGTCAGGTCAGGGTCAGGTTAGGTTAGGCCAGGCCCAGGCCAGGGCTGGGGCTGTGGCTGTGGCTGGAGGCCAAGGCTGGAGCTAGGGGGGCAGGGGGCCAGGGCCAGGAAGGGGCCAGGAGGCCAGGGCTGGGGCTAGGGGGCCAGGTGGCTAGGCCAGGAGGCCAGGCCAGGGGCCAGGGGGGCCAGGGGCCCAGGCTGGGGCCAGGACCAGGAATAGGCCAGGGGCCAGGGCCAGTGCCAGGGGCCAGGGCAAGGGTGATAATGGACTGGGGGCTAGGGCCACGGGCCAGGGCTGGGGCCAGGTGCTAGGGCCAGGGGCCCAGGGCCAGGGCTGAGGCTAGCTAGGGCCTTAGGGCCAGGGCTGGGGCCAGGCCAGGACCAGGCCAGGTGCCAGGGCCAGGGCCTGGGGGCCAGGGCTGGGGCTAGGGGCCAGGCCAGGGCCAGGGGGCCAGGGCCAGGGCCAGGGGCCAGGCCAGGGGCCAGGGCCAGGGCTGGGCCAGGTGATAGTGCCAGGTGGCTAGGGCTAGGCTGAGCCTAGGGGGCCAGTGGGCCAGGGCTGGGGCCAGGCCAGGCCAGGGGCTTGGGCTGGTGCTAGGAGCCAGTGCTGGGGGCCAGGACAAGGGCCATGATTAGGGGGCTAGGAATGTGGGGCCAGGAGGCTAGGGGCCAGGAGGCTAGGGCCAGGGGCCAGGGCAAGGGGCTGGGCTTGCAGGCTAGGCCAGGGGCCAGGGCCAGGTTAGGTTAGTGGTTAGGTTTAGGTTAGGGGGCCAAGGGTTAGGGTCAAGGGTCAGGCCAGGGTCAAGGTCAGGCCAGTACCAGGGCTGCCAGGCCAGGGCCAGGGCTGTCAGGCCAGGGCTGTCAGGGTCAGGCCAGGGCTGTCAGGGTCAGGGTCAGTGCTGTCAGGGTCAGGGTCAGGGCTGTCAGGGTCACGGTCAGGGCTGTCAGGTTAGGTTAGGTTAGGGGTTAGGCTTTAGGTTAGGGTTAGGTTCCGGGGTCAAAGGTTAGGGTCAAGGGTCAAGGGCCAGGGCCAGGGCCATGTCTGCCAGGGACAGGGCCAGGGCCAGGAAGAGCCCCGCAAGGGCTGCCAGGGCCAGGGCCGACAGGGCTATCAGGTCCAGGGCCAGGGCTGCCAGGGCCAGGGCTGTCAGAGTCAGGGCCAGGGCTGTCAGGATCAGGGCCAGGGCTGTCAGGCCAGGCCAGGCCAGGGCTGTCAGGGCCAGGTCCAGAGCTGTCAGGGCTTGGGCCAGGGCTGTCACGGCCAAGGCCAGCGCTGTCAGGATCAGGGCCAGGGCTGTCAGGGCCAGGGCCAGGGCTGTCAGGGTTTTGGAAGCCGCGTGATTCCTCTGGCCGGCAGAAACGCATGGGGGCACAAGGGTCCTTCCAAAACAAGCCTTTATTACAGTCAATAAATGAAAGGAGGAGAGGAGAGCGGGCCTGGCCACCTCGCGTGCGCGGGTGGTGCTCGCATTGCCCAAAGGACACCATGGCGTCCCGCGGGCCGCTGCCAGGGCGGGCAAGTTCCAGGCAGGGAGAGGGGGAGGAGGAGAGGGAGGAGAGCACCAGGGCACAGAAGTGGCGCTGTTTATATAAGCCCTGGTCTCACCTAGGTGACTTGTCAAAACCCTGATTGACTGCTCACTCTTTACCCCGCCTGATGACTCGGGCCCACAGTGCTTAGCGTGCTTATGCAATTTGCACAACCCGAGAATGCGTACTGGAGGTTTTTTTTACAGTTTGGAGGGCAAATGTCAGCGCCACCTAGTGGCGTCTGAGTCTCAGCTCTCCACATCCCCCTTTTGTTTTAATAAATGAAAACTGCCTTAAAGCCTATAAGCGTGGCAAATGAGAGCCCTAAGCTCGATCAAGCGAGCTCCTTCTTTGGGGAGTAAGCGATCAAGAGCTTTAGATTACTTCCTTACCCCAGCAGGTGCAATGGTGACAAGTCCTCTGGGTGCAGGGGCTAAGGGAGAAGATTAAAAAAGGAGGTGACACCCATTCAATTGCAATGGAATAAAATTCCAGGGAGTGCAAGGGCTGTCATCCTCCTATCTAGGTACCATAGCCGCTTAGGCAAAGGCAACATTGACTTGGATCACTCATCGACTCAGGGCAATGGGTAAAACCCCTGTGGTGCATCGACTGAGTGTCACAGTCTGTTTTAATTTTTTAACACGGATAACCAAATTTTGGGAGATGATCCTTGTTTCAAGGCCACAAGTGTTTGCGCGATCGTGACCTAGTCACGTTTATGTTGGGTATTGAGTTTGCAGAACAACCAGAGTAAAAACACTAAGCCACAACATAGTGCTGCACCAAACATTCCAACCCCCACCCAATCTTAAAGTAAGAAAAGGCAGAAGAAACCCAGGGTAATAAGCCATCTGTGGGCGATGAATCCACTCGAGTAGAATTAGTGGTCATCCTTGCCGCCCTTGACTCTTCAAGTGGTAGCAGGTGTATCTGTGGAAAGATCATCTTCAGCTGTCACCAGCTTTCGCGTGAGGCGCTCCGGTACCCAGATTGGATTGTTTTCTGCCTGTGGGAAAACACAGACAGTTCCCCTGGATCTTATTAAGATAGGATCCGGGCCTTTCCATTGACCAGTTAAGACATCCTTCCATTTGATCATTTCCTTGGGCCTATTAGGCCCTAAGCAGTGGAGATCAGCCGCCAAATGGCCTTGACTGTCCAAATTCAAAAAATTGAGTGTGAAGAGTGCCAAGGAAACGGTCACTCGTGGCACTGAGGGCAGAGCCTCCTGGACTCTCCCTTTTGTTTTATTAAGTAGGATTTTAGGGTGCGGTGAGCATGTTTAATAATACCCTGACTTTGAGGGTTATATGGGAGACCCAAGTAGATGGGTCACTTTTATTGGATGACAAAAATGTCCAAATTTTTGAGAAGTATAGGCCGGCCTATTGGCAGTTTTTAGAATTTTGGGCTTTCCCCAGGCACTCCATGCCTCTAGGCAATGTTGAATAACATGGGCTGCCTTTTCTCCAGTCAGAGGAGAAGCAAACACAACTCCAGAGCAAGTATCAACAGAAACATGCAAATATTGAAGTTTACCAAAAAATGAAATGTGAGTAACATCCATCTGCCACACTTGTAGTGGACGGATTCCTCTGGGATCAATCCCAACATGAGGCATAGGTAAGAACTGACAACAATTTTGACATTGGGTAACAATATCTCTAGCTTGTTTTCTAGTTATGTCAAATCGATGATGCAATGTCTCAGCTGTAACATGAAAACTTTTATGAAACCCTTAGTCAATTCTAAATTTGAATTAACGTTAGGTTAGGGTTAGGTTAGAGTTAGGTTAGTGGTTAGTGGTTAGTGTTAGGTTAGGTTAGGATAGGGTTAGGATTAGGTTAGGTTTAGGTTAGAGGGTTAGGGGTAGGCTAGAGGGTGAGGGTTAGGGTAGGGCTAGGGTTAGCGCTAGGGTTAGGGTGGTTAGGCTAGGGCCTGGGGGTTAGGCTAGGCTAGTGCTAGGCTAGGATTAGGCCAGAGAGTTAGGGCCTTGCCAGAGGGTTAGGCTAGGCCAGGGCTAGCGCCAGGGCTTGGCTTAGGCTCAGGCTGGGGCTGGGATGGGGCTGGCCTTAGGTTAGGCCAGAGCAGTGGTTAGGGCCAGGCCAGGGCCAGGAGCCAGGCCAGACTTCGGGACAGGCCAGGCCAGGGCCAGGCCAGGCCAAGGCCACGGGCCACGGCAAGGGCCAGGCCAGGCTAGGGTCCAGGTCAGGTCAGGTCAGGTCAGGCTAGCATTAGGGGGCAGGCTAGTGTTAGGGCCAGGCTTAGGCCAGGTGCCAAAGTCAGGCTAGGCTAGGCTAGGTGTTAGTGTTAGGTCACGGTTGCGGTAAGGGGGTTAGGCTAGGCTTAGGCTAGGCTATGGTTAGGGTTAGGCTAGGCTATGGTGTTAGGTTAGGCTAAGGTTAGGGTCAAGGTCAGGTTCAG
Source organism: Meriones psammophilus (assembly GCA_036365155.1). NCBI lineage: Eukaryota > Metazoa > Chordata > Mammalia > Rodentia > Muridae > Meriones > Meriones psammophilus. The sequence goes on along the minus strand of JAEOAE010002339.1, from coordinate 17,056 downwards.
GTTCAGGTTAGGTTAGGCTAGGGCTAGGGCTGGGGCTGGTGTTGGGGCTGGAGGCCAGGGCTGGCGCTTAGGGGCTAGGGGCCAGGGCCAGGGCCAGGGGGGCCAGGAGGCCAGGGCTGGGGCTAGGGGGCCAGGGGTTAGGCCAGAAGGCTAGGCCAGAGGCCAGGGGCCAGGGCCTGGCCAGCCAGGACCAGGACTAGGCCAGGTGCTTGGGCCAGGGGCCAGGGGACCAGGGTGCCAGGGCCAGGCAAGGGGGCCAGGGCTGTGTCTAGGGGATAGGGCTAGGGGCTAGGGGGCTAGGCTGGGGCTGAGGCTGGGCTAGGGGGGCAGGGCTGGTGCTAGGGCTAGTGCTAGGGCCAGGAGGCTTGGGCCAGGCTAGGGGCCAGGGCTGGGGCTAGGGGCCAGTGCTGGGGACTAGGACTAGGCTATGGGGCCAGGCCTAGGATAGGGCCAGGGCAAGGGGGTGGGCCAGCAGGCCAGGTAAGGGGACCAGGGCCAGGTTAGGCTTTAGGTTAGGGGCAGGTTTAGGGGTCAAGGGTTAGGGTCAAGGGTCAGGCCTTGGTCAGGGTCAGGCCAGGACCAGGGCGCCAGGGCCCGGGCCAGGGCTGCCATTACCAGGACCAGGGCTGCCAGGCCAGGCCAGGGCTGTCAGGGCAGGGCCAGGGCTGTCAGGGTCAGGGTCAGGGCTGTCAGTGATAGGGTTAGGTTAGGGTTAGAGTTAGGGTTAGGTTAGCGGGTCAAAGGTTGCGGTCAAGGGTCAAGGGCCAGGCCAGGGCCAGGGCTGCCAGGCCATGGCCAGGAAGAGGGCCGCAAGGGCTGCCAGGGCCAGGGTTTTCCTGTATTCCATATTGAGCAAGAGACAAACATGTGATTTAGTTTACAAAGTACTGCTTTGCTTTGATTTTCTGTTCTTTCGCTCAAACTTATTCCTGTGCTGTACAGTGCAATATATCATTTTCATTTTTCCTGTATTCCTAATTGAGCGAGTGATACACATATGATTTAGTTTACAACATAGTGTTTTGCTTTTCTGTTCATTCTTTGAAACTTGTTCCTGTGCTATACAGCGCTATATCACATTTCAGTTTTCCAGTATTCCTAATTGAGCAAGCGACACACATGTGATTTAGTTTACAAAGCAGTGCCTTGCGCGGTATGTTCTGTTGGAAACTTGTTCCTATTAGGAACAAGTTAGGTTATGGTCTCGGGTTAGGTAGGGGTAGGGTTAGGGCCAGGCTTAGGTTATGGTTATGGTTAGGTTAGGTTAGGGGGTTAGGTTAGTGTTAGGCTATAGTTATTTTTAGGGGTTAGGTTAGGTTAGGTTAGGTTATGTCACTTTCAGCCTTCCTGTTATAATAATTGAAAAAGGCTACACGATGTGAATTAGTTTAAAAAGTTGTGCTTTGCATTTCTGTTCTTTCGATGAAAATTTGTTTTTGATGTACAGTTCGATATATCACTTTCAGTTTTCCTGTATTCAGAATTGAATGAGCGCACACACATGTACTGTAGTTTATAAAGTTGTGCTGTGCTTTTCTGTTCATTTGTTAGGTTAGGTTAGGTTAGAGTTACAGGTTAGGTTAGGTTAGGTTAGGTAGGGTTAGGTTAGGCTTAGGTTAGGTTAGGGTTAGGTTAGGTTAGGTTAGGTTAGGTTAGGTTAGGTTAGGGTTATATCACTTTCAGTTTACCTGTTATAATAATTGAACAGATGACACGTGATGTGAATTAGTTTACAAAGTTGTGCTTTATGCTTGTTCTTCTGTTGGAAACTTGTTTCTGTGCTGTACAGTGTGATATATCACTTTCAGTTATCCTGTAATAATAATTAAAAGGGCAACACGTATGTGAAATAGTTTACAAAGTTGTGCTTTTCGCTTCTGGTCTTTCGATGGAAAGTTTTTTCTGTGCCATACAGTGCGAGATAACACTTTCAGTTATCCTGTATTCCTAATTGAGCAAGCGACACACATGTTATTCCGCTTAAAAGTAGTGCTTTGCTTTTCTGTTCTTTCGCTGGAAACTTGTTCCTGTGCTGTACAGTGCGTTATATCACTTTTCAGTTTTCCTGTTATAATAATTGAACAGGCGACACACATGTGAATTAGTTTACAAGTTAGTGCTTTGCTTTTCGGTTCTTTCATTGGAAACTTGTTCCTGTGCTGTACAGTGCGATATATCACTTTTCAGTTTTCCTGTATTCCTAATTGAGAGAGTGACACACATGTGATTTTGTTTACAAAGTAGTGCTTTGTGTTTATGTTCTTTCCTTGGAAACTTGTTCTTGTTAGAAACAAGTTTCCCACCTTGTTCTTGTTAGGATGCCAGGCTGGGGCCTGGGGTAGGGCTAGGCTAGGCTTAGGCTAGGCAGGGCCAGGCCAGGCTAGGGGCTAGGCCAGGCCAGGCCAGGCCAGGCCCTAGGGCCAGTGCCAGGCCAGGCAGGGCCAGGCCAGGCCAGGCCAGGCCAGGGTGAGTGTTAGGCTATAGTTAGGCCAGGCCAGTGCTAGGCCACCGCCAGGCTATGGCTATGGTTAGGCCAGGCTAGGGCCAGGCCAGATTTAGGTTAGGCCAGGCCAGTGCTAGGCTAGGCCAGGCCACGGGTTAGGTTAGGTTAGGTTAGTCTTGTATCACTTTTCAGTTTTCCTGTTATAATAATTGAACAGGCGACACGTATGTGAATTAGTTTACAAAGTTGTGCTTTGCATTTCTGTTCTTTCGATGGAAACTTGTTTCTGTGCCATACAGGGAGAGATGACACTTTTCAGTTTTCCTGTATTCCTAATTGAGCGAGTGAAACACATGTGATTCCATTTAAAAGTAGTTCTTTGCTTTTCTGTCCTTTCGTTGGAAACTTTTTTCTTTGCTGTATGGTGCGATATATCACTTTTCAATTTTCCTGTATTCCTAATATTTGAGCGACACACATGTTCTTTAGTTTACAAAATAGTGCTTTGCTTTTCTTTTCTTTGGTTCAAAACTTGTTCCTGTGCTGAAAAATTCGATATATCACTTTTCAGTTTTTCTGTATTCCTAATTGAGCGAGTGACGCACATGTGACTTAGTTTACAAAGTAGTGTTTATGCTTGTTCTTCTGTTGGAAACTAGTTTCTGTGCTGTACAGTGTGATATATCACTTTTCAGTTATCCTGTAATAATAATTAAAAGGGCAACACGTATGTGAAATAGTTTACAAAGTTGTGCTTTTCTTTCTGGTCTTTCGATGGAAAGTTTTTTCTGTGCCATACAGTGCGAGATAACACTTTTCAGTTATCCTGTATTCCTAATTGAGCAAGCGACACACATGTTATTCCTTTTAAAAGTAGTGCTTTGCTTTTCTGTTCTTTCGTTGGAAACTTGTTCCTGTGCTGTACAGTGCGCTATATCACTTTTCAGTTTTCCTGTTATAATAATTGAACAGGCAACACACATGTGAATTAGTTTACAAAGTAGTGCTTTGCTTTTTTTCGGTTCTTTCATTGGAAACTTGTTCCTGTGCTGTACAGTGCGATATATCACTTTCAGTTTTCCTGTATTCCTAATTGAGAGAGTGACACACATGTGATTTTGTTTACAAAGTAGTGCTTTGTGTTTATGTTCTTTCCTTGGAAACTTGTTCTGTTAGAATAAGTTTCCTACCTTGTTCTTGTTAGAAACAAGTTAGGTTAGGGCCTGGGGGTAGGGCTTAGGCTTAGGCTAGGCAGGGTTAGGCTAGGCTAGGCCAGGCCAGGATTAGGCTTAGGCCAGTGCTAGGCTAGGCAGGGTTAGGCCAGGCCAGGCCAGGCCAGGTGAGTGCTAGGCTATAGTTAGGCCAGGCCAGTGCTAGTGCCACCGCCAGGCTATGGCTATGGTTAGGCTTAGGCTAGGCCAGGGTTAGGCTAGGCTAGGCCAGGCTAGTGCTAGTGCTAGGTTAGGCTAGGCCACGGGTTAGGTTAGGTTAGGTTAGTCTTATATCACTTTCAGTTTTCCTGTTATAATAATTGAACAGGCGACACGTATGTGAATTAGTTTACAAAGTTGTGCTTTATGCTTGTTCTTTCGATGGAAACTTGTTTCTGTGCCATACAGGAGAGATGACACTTTCAGTTTTCCTGTATTCCTAATTGAGCGAGCTAAACACATGTGATTCCGCTTAAAAGTAGTTCTTTGCTTTTCTGTTCTTTCTGGAAACTTTTTCTTTGCTGTATGGTGCGATATATCACTTTTCAATTTTCCTGTATCCTAATATTTGAGCGACACACATGTTCTTTAGTTTACAAAATAGTGCTTTGCTTTTTCTTTCTTCTTTGGTTCAAACTTGTTCCTGTGCTGAAAAAATCTGATATATCACTTTTCAGTTTTTCTGTATTCCTAATTGAGCGAAAGACGCACATGTGACTTAGTTTACAAAGTAGTGTTTGTGTTTCTGTTCTTCTGTTGGAAACTTGTTTCTGTGCTGTACAGTGTGATATATCACTTTTCAGTTTTCCTGTTATACTAATTGAACAGGCTTACACGATATGAATTAGTTTACAAAGTTGTGCTTTATGCTTCTGTTCTTTCGATGGAAACTTGTTTCTGTGCCGCACAGTGCGCAGATAACACTTTCAGTTTTCCTGTATTCCTAATTGAGCGAGCGACATACATTTGATACTGTTTAAATATAGTGCTTTGCTTTTCTGTTCTTTCATTAGAAAATTGTTCCTGTGCTGTACAGTGCTATATCACTTTTCAGTTTTCCTGTATTCCTAATTGAGCGAAAGTGACACACATGTTACTTAGTTTACAAAGTTGTGCTTTATGCTTATGTTCTTTCGTTGGAAATTTGTTCCTTTAGGAAACAAGTTAGCATTAGGTTAGGTTAGGTTAGGGTTAGGTTAGGGTTAGGATTAGGTTAGGTTAGGTTAGGTTTTTTAGGGTTAGGCTTTTGCTTATGGTTAGGTTAGGTTATATCACTTTCAGTTTTCCTGTTATAATAATTGAACAGGCTAAACGAATGTGAATTAGTTTACAAAGTTGTGCTTTGTGTTTCTGTTCTTTCGATGAAAACTTGTTTCTTTGCAGTACAGTTCAATACATTACTTTTCAGTTTTCCTATATTCCTAATTGAGCGAGCGACACACATGTGATTTACTTTACAAAGTAGCACTTTGCATTTCTGTTCTTGTGTCAGAAACTTGTTTCTGTGCTGTACAGTGTGATATATCACTTTTATTTTTCCTGTTATAATAATTGAACGGGACACACATATGTGAATTAGTTTACAATGTTGTGCGTTGCGTTTCTTGTCTTTCTTTTTTTTTTTTTTTTTTTAACCACGTTTATAGCAGCTTTATTTGTAATAGCGGGAACCTGGAAACAACCCAGATGTCCATCAATGGAGGAATGGGTACAGAAGTTGTGGTATTTTTATACAATGGAATACTACTCAGCAATCAAAAAGGAGGAAATCATGAAATTTGCAGGCAAATGGTGGGATCTAGAAAAGATCATTCTGAGGGAAATAACTCATATTTTTTAATGTTTCATATTTTTAAAAATTAATCTACCTTATGCAGTCACTGGCTACAACCATTCAATACTTTTGAGATGTGTTCTCATTTTAACTTTTCATTCTCTAATTTATCCCTTAAATGAATCCAATTTACAAGTCAGATTGAAAACAATTTTCCCAAAGCCTGCCTCTAGCATTCTTATCTCATTATCATACCTATTTTACATGCTGTCACTACAATTTTCTCAAAGCCTAACTCTGTCACATTAATATTTATTAATACATGCAGATCATCATGAAAATCTGAGTAGGTGAAATACATATTTTCATATTCCACTAATAATATTATTTTACTTCATATATATTTACTGAAATATAGATACACATGTTTGCATGATATATATATATATATATATATATATATATATATATATATATATATCTTGTCACAATGCCATGTAATTATGAGTGTACTGGGCAGTGATCTAAAGTACTCAAATTTTAAGTTCTGAAACTAAGTTGATATAACTTTACCATCCTGTGTAACAACCCAAATATGAAATTATAGTATTGAGTATCCATGGCTCACTGTAAGAGGGTCAGAGCATAGTAGTATTATCTATGTGTTTGATATCAACATCTAAAAATGGAAAGCTATGCTTCTGATTGGTTGTGTTTCTATTCATTCACTTAACTCACATTTATTAAAATTTGACAGTGAATAATGTCAATATTTTAACCTTACCAAGTAAAATATTTTTAAAATCTTCAGGAACTTATTAGAAGATCATAATATGCTACATAGAAAATTTTAGATGACAATGTGGGTTTTGCATTTTAGTCTGTTATATGATGGTTTATATTTATTGAATTATATACATTGAATTATCCCTAAATTTCTCAGATGAAGCCTAGTTGATCATGATGGTTGATGTTTTTGATGTGTTTCTGAATTTTTTTTTATCTTTTATCTTTTTTTTTCAATGCAGTTTATTCAGGAACCTTGAACAATCATCTGACCCTGGGTAAAGCCAGCCCACTTTAAATAGCCTCTGGGTAGCCAACCTCAGCATGCCACGTGGGCAATGTAGATAGGTCCACATACATGGAAGCAAGCCAGATCCTCAGCCTTAGCCAAATGTGGAATTGTTCGTGACAGAGAGCACTCACCATCCGGAAGGTGGAAGGCGGAAACCAGCTCCATCTTTCAGGCCCAGCATTACGCAGCTCTCTACAGTTCCCCCTTTTTGTTTTGGACGCATCTGGCAAGAGTAGAGTTCTGATCTCTGATATTAGAAATAAATTGGGACTTTGTACTGATGTTCATTTAGGTGTCATCCACCCAAAGAGCATCAGACCCATCCGATACCTATTTCTCAGAGGCGGGACCTGGGGCATCAACCCGCATGCAATCAGACATGCTCTTCTCTGGGTCCAAGGCTGCTGACCCTGAGTGCAGTGCTTAGCCTCGCATCCTGAGCATAACATTTTAGCTTTTTATGGTAGCCAACCATGCTTGGGGAAACTGTCCTGCTTCAATGGCTGTAAGGCCTGAATGGTCATGGCTGCATTATGCTGTTGTGAGACTCTAATCTTGCATATATACCACAGGCAAAACCAAGGTGACCAACACCAGAAGGCCTGCTAACGCCCCCATGCCCGCCCATTCCTTCAGATGATTCATGGCTGCAGCAATCCATGATGATAATCCTGTGGCTAGTCCTGCGGCCCACTCTGGTAGAATTTACCATGACAATAGCCACTCAGCTGGTCCATCGTAGTATCGAATTCTCCAGTCCAATTACCTAAAATGTAGCTTGACAATTGTTTAGACAGATTTGCAGCACAGGGAAAATTCTCATGTTGTATGTTAGTGACACAAAGTCCAGCATACTTTCATTGACAGCCAAGTTGAACAATTTGCCATAGCGTATTAATTTGCTCCTGCACGAGGTCAAACCTCTGATTGAATACCATCAAACCTCCTTTAGTTGAGCATTAATTCCTTTTGTACATCTAAGGCATGAGCTACATTGGCTAAAAGGTTATTCAGGGTCTGAGCAGTCTGCCCAGTATGACTCATGGCTAATGCCGTGGTGGTAGCTCCAACAGCTGCCAATGAGTTGGCAGTAACAATGGCAGCTGTAATTCCAAAATCCCTTTCTGTCTGAAGATAGTCATAGCGTGAGGGCATCAACGGGCACAGGCACCCAGCGAGGCTTGCTTTTTTGCCCACGCTGTAATGCTAGTAAATTTACTAGCTGGTTACTCACATGCATTATATCTCTTTCAGTTTTCTGTATTCCTAATTGAGTGAGTGGCACACATGTGATTTAGTTTACAAAGTAGTGCTTTGCTTCTGTTCTTTCATTGGAAATTTGTTCCTGTTAGGAACAAGTTAGGTTAGGATTAGGTTAGGTTAGGTTAGGTTAGGTTAGGTTAGGGGAGGTTAGGTTAGGTAGGGTTAGGTCTGGGTTAGGGTCAGGTTAGGTTAGGGCTTAGGTTAGGTTAGGTTATATCACTTTTCAGTTTTCCTGTTATAATAATTGAACAAGCGACATGAATGTGAATTAGTTTACAAAGTTGTGCTTTATGCTTCTGTTCTTTCGATGAAAAATCATTTCTATGCCATACATTTCAATTTATCACTTTTCAGTTTCCCTGTATTCCTAATTGAGTGAGCGACACACATGTGATTTAGTTTACAAAGTAGTGCTTTGGGTTTCTGTTCTTCTGTTAGAAACTTGTTTCTGTGCTGTATAGTGTGATATATCACTTTTCAGTTTTCCTGTTATAATAATTGAATGCGCGATACATATGGGAATTAGTTTACAAAGTTGTGCTTTTATGCTTCTGTTCTTTCGATGGAAACTTTTTCCTGTGCTGTACAGTTGATATATCACTTTTCAGTTTTCCTGTTATAATAATTGAACGGGCGACATGTATGTGAATTAGTTTACAAAGTTGTGCTTTATGCTTTCTCTTCTTTCATTCAAACTAGTTCCTGTGCTGTACAGTGTGTTATATAACTTTTAAGTTTTCCTGTATTCCTAATTGAGCGAGTGGCACACATTTGATTTAGTTTACAAAGTAGTGCTTTATGCTTATGTTCTTTCGCTGGAAAGTTTTTCCTGTTAGGAACAAGCTATGGTTAGGTTATGGTTAGGTTAGGTTAGGTTTAGGATAGGTTAGGGGCTTAGGTTAGGTTAGGGCTTTGCTTAGGTTAGGGCTTAGGTTAGGTTAAGGTTATATCACTTTTCAGTTTTCCTGTCATAGTAATTGAATTAGCGACACGTGTGTGAATTAGTTTACAAAGTTGTGGTTTGTGTTTCTGTTCTTTCGATGGAAACTTGTTTCTGTGCCTTATGGTGCGAGATAACACTTTCAGTTTTCCTGTATTCCTAATTGAGCGAGCGACATGTGATTCCGCTTAAAACTAGTGCTTTGCTTTTCTGTTCTTTGTTCAACTTGTTCCTGTGCTGTACAGTGCATTATATCACTTTTCAGTTTTCCTGTATTCCTAATTAAGAGTGGCACACATGTGATTTAGTTTACAAAGTAGTGCTTTATGCTTCTGTTATTTCCTTAGGAACAAGTTAGGTTAGGATTAGGGTTAGGTTAGGTTAGGTTAGGTTAGGTTAGGTTAGGGAGGGTTAGGGTAGGTAGGGTTAGGTGAGGGTTAGGGGGCTTAGGTTAGGGCTTATGGTTAGGTTAGGTTATAACACTTTTCATTTTTCCTGTTATAATAATTGAACAGGTGAAACGAATGTGAATTAGTTTACAAAGTTGTGCTTTGCTTCTGTTCTTTCGATGAAAACTTGTTTTTTGCCGCTTATTTCGATTTTTCGCTTTCAGTTTCCGGTATTCCTAATTGAGTGAGCGACACACATGTGATTTACTTTACAAAGTAGTGCTTTGCATTTCTGATCTTCTGTTGGAAACTTGTCTCTTGCCATAATTTCCATATATTGCTTTTCAGTTTCCTGTATTCCTAATTGAGTGAGCGACACACATGTGATTTAGTTTAGAAAGTAGTGCTTTATGCTTCTGTTCGCCTGTTGGAAACTTGTTTCTGTGCTCTACAGTGTGATATATCACTTTTCAGCTTTCCTGTTATAATAACTGAACGGGGGACACATATGTGAATTAGTTTACGGTTGTGCTTTATGCTTTCTTTTCTTTCGATGAAAACTTGTTTCTTTGCCGCACATTTTGATATATCACTTTTTAGTTTTCCTTTATTCCTATTTGAGAGAGCGACACACATGTGATTTAGTTCACAAAATAGTGCTTTATGCTTTCTGTTCTTCTGTTGGAAACTTTTTTGTGCTGTACAGTGTTATATATCACTTTTCAGTTTTCCTATTATAATAAATGAACGGGCGACACGTATGTGAATTAGGTTAGGTTAGGTTAGGTTAGGTTAGAGGTTAGAGGTTAGGTTAGGTTATTGTTAGGTTAGGGTCAGGTTAGGGCTTAGGTTAGGATTAGGTTATATAACATTTCAGTTTTCCTGTTAAAATAATTGAACAGACAACACCAATGTGAATTAGTTTACAAAGTTGTGCTTTTATGCTTGTTCTTTCGATGAAAACTTGTTTCTTTGCCATACATTTTGATTTTTCGCTTTTCAGTTTCCCTGTATTCCTAATTGAGTGAGTGACACACATGTGATTTAGTTTAGAAAGTAGTGCTTTATGCTTTCTGTTCTTCTCTTGGAAACTTGTTTATGTGCTGTACAGTGTGATATATCACTTTCGAGTTTTCCTGTTATAATAATTGAACGGGCGACACGTGATGTGAATTAGTTTACAAAGTTGTGCTTTATGCTTGTTCTTTTGATGGAAACGTGTTCCTGTGCTGTACAGTTCGATATATCACTTTTCAGTTTTCCTGTTATAATAATTGAACGGGCGACACGTGATGTGAATTAGTTTACAAAGTTGTGCTTTATGCTTTCTTCTTCCCAATTTAAACTTGTTTCTGTGCCATATAGAGCGAGATAACACTTTTCAGTCTTCCTGTATTTCTAATGGAGCAAGCAACACACATGTGATTCCGCTTAAATGTAGTTCTTTGCTTTTCAGTTCTTTTGCTCAAAACTTGTTCCTGTGGTGTACAGTGCATTATATCACTTTTAAGTTTTCCTGTATTCCTAATTGAGTGGCACACATGTGATTTAGTTTACACAGTAGTGCTTTGTATTTATGTTCTTTTTTTGGAAACTTGTTCCTGTTAGGAAACAAGTTAGGTTAGGTAAGGGTTAGGTTAGGTTAGGTTAGGGTTAGGGGTTAGGTTATGGTTAGGTTATATCACTTTCAGTTTTCCTGTTATAATAATTGAACAGTCGACACGCATGTGAATTAGTTTGCAAAGTTGTGCTTTGTGTTTCTGTTCTTTCGATGAAAACTTGTTTCTTTGCCGCATATTTCAATATATCACTTTTCAGATTTCCTGTATTCCTAATTGAGCTAGTGACATACATGTGATTTCGTTTAAAAAGAAGTGCTTTGTGTTTCTGTTCTTCTGTTGGATACTTTTTCTGTGCTGTACAGTGTGATATATCACTATTTAGTTTTCCTTTATCATAATTGAACGGGAAACACTTATGTGAATTAATTAACAAAGTTGTGCTTTGCGCTTGTGTTCATTCGATGGAAACTTGTTTCTGTGCCGCATAGTGCCAGATAACACTTTTCAGTTTTCCTGTATTCCTAATTGAGCGAGCAACACACATGTGATTCCGCTTAAAAGTAGTGCTTTTCTTTCTGTTCTTTCGCTTGTAAAACAAGTTAGGTTAGGTTAGGTTAGGTTAGGTTAGGTTAGGTTAGGTTAGGTTAGGTTAGTGTTAGGATTAGGTTAGGGTTACGTTAGGTTAGGTTAGGGGTTAGGTTAGGGTTAGGTTAGTGTTAGTGTTAGAGTTAGGTTACAGGGTTAGGGTTACAGGGTTAGGTTAGGTTAGGTTAGGTTTAGGGTTAGTGTTTGGGTTAGGTTTAGGGTTACAGGGTTAGGGTTACAGGGTTAGAGCACAGAAAGTATTTCCCAATGAAAGTACAGAAACGCAAAGCACAACATTCGAAAATAAATCACATGTGTGTCGCCCGTTCAATTATGAATACATGAAAACTGAAAAGTGATAGCTCCCACTGTAGTGCATAGAAACAAGTTTCCAACAAAAGAATAGAAAGGCAAAGCATAACTTTTTAAACTAAATCACATTTGTGTCGCCTGCTCAATTAGGAATACAGGAAAACTGAATAGTGATATCTCCCACTTTAGAGCACAGAAAGAAGTTTCCAATGAAAGAACAGAAACGCAAAGCACAACTTTGGTAACTAAATCACATGTGTGTCGCCAGTTCAATTAGGATTACATGAAAACTGAAAAATGATATCTCGCACTGTACCTCAAAGAAACAAGTTTCCAATGAAAGAACAGAAATGTAAAGCACAACTTTGTAAACTAATTAACATGTGTGTCGCCTGTACAATTAGGAATACGGGAAAACTGAAAAGTGATATCTCCCACTTTAGAGCAAAGAAAGAAGTTTCCAATGAAAGAACAGAAAGGCAAAGCACACCTTTGGAAACTAAATCACATGTGTGTCTCCCATTGACTTAGGAATACAGGAAAACTGAAAAGTGATATCTCCCACTGTAGTGCACAGAAAGAAGTTTCCAAAAAAGAACACAAATGTAAAACAAAATTTTGTAAACTAGGTAACATGTGTGTCAGTCTGCTCAATTAGGAATACAGGAAAACTAAAAAGTGATATCTCCCACTTTAGAGCACAGAAAGAAGTTTCCAATGAAAGAACATAAACACAAAGCAGAGCTTTGGAAAATAAATCACATCTGTGTCAGCCTGCTCATTAGGAATACAGGAAAACTGAAAAGTGATATCTCACACTGTACCTCACAGAAACAAGTTTCCCAAAAAAGTACAGAAAGGCAAAGCACAACTTTGTAAACTAAGTAACATGTGTGTCACCTGCACAATTAGGAATACAGTAAAACTGAAAAGTTATATCTCACACTGTACCTCACAGAAACAAGTTTCCAATGAAAGAACAGAAATGTAAAGCACAACTTTGTATGCTCAGTAACATGTGTATAGCGCTCTCAATTAGGAATACAGGAAAACTGAAATGTGATATCTCCACAGTAGTGCACAGAAACAAGTTTCCAACAAAAGAATAGAAAGGCAAAGCAAAACTTTGTAAACTAAATCACATTTGTGTCGCCTGCTCAATTAGGAATACAGAAAAACTGAAATATGAGATCTCCCACTTGAGAGCACAGAAAGAAATTTCCAACGAAAGTACAGAAATGTAAAGAACAACTTTGTAAACTAAGTAACATGTGTGTCGCCTGCACTATTAGGAATACAGGAAAACTGAAAAGTGATATCTCCCACTTTAGAGCAGAGAAAGAAGTTTCCAATAAAAAACAGAAACGCAAAGCACAACTTTGGAAACTAAATCACATGTGTGTCACTGCTCAATTAGGAATACAGGAAAACTGAAAAGTGATATCTCGCATTGTACCTCACACTAACAAGTTTCCAACGAAAGAACAGAAATGTAAAGCACAACTTTGTAAACTAGGGCAACCTGTGTGTCCCCTGCACAATTAGGAATACAAGAAAACTGAAAAGTGATATCTTCCACTTTAGAGCACAGAAAGAAGTTTGCAATGAATGAACAGAAAAGCAAAGCACAACATTGGAAACTAAATCACATGTGTGTCACCTGTTCAATTAGGAATCCAGGAAAACTGAAAAGTGATATCTCGCATTGTACCTCAGAGAAACAAGTTTCCAATGAAAGAAAAGAAATATAAAGCACAACTTTGCAAACTACTTAACATGTGTGTCGCCTACTAATTAGGAATACAGGAAAACTGAAAAGTGATATGTCCCACTGTAGTGCACAGAAAGATGATTCCAAAAAAAGAACAGAAATGTAAATCACAAGTTTGTAAACTAAGTAACATGTATGTAGTCCGTTCAATTAGAAATACAAGAAAACTGAAAAGTGATATCTCCCACTGTAGTGCATAGAAACAAGTTTCCAACAAAAGAATAGAAAGGCAAAGCATAACTTTTTAAACTAAATCACATTTGTGTCGCCTACTAATTAGGAATACAGGAAAACTGAAAAGTGATATCTCCCACTTTAGAGCATAGAAAGAATTTTCCAATGAAAGAACAGAAATGCAAAGCACAACATTGGAAAATAAATCAAATGTGTGTCGCCCGTTCAAATAGGAATACAGGAAAACTGAAAAGTGATATCTTGCACTGTACCACAGAGAAACAAATTTCCAATGAAAGAACAGAAATGTAAAGCACAACTTTGTAAACTAAGTAACATGTGTGTCACTTGCACAATTAGGAATACAGGAAAACTGAAAAGTGATATCTTCCACTTTGGAGTACAGGAAGAAGTTTCCAATGTAAGAACAGAAAGGTAAAGCACAACTTTGGAAACAAAATCACATGTGTGTTCACATGTGTGTTTTCCCTGCTCCATTAGGAATACAGAAAAACTGAAAAGTGATATCTTCCACTTTGGAGTACAGGAAGAAGTTTCCAATGTAAGAACAGAAAGGTGAAGCACAACTTTGGTAAATAAATCACATCTGTGTCGCCCCATCAATTAGGATACAGGAAAACTGAAAAGTGATATATCGCACCATACAGCACAGGAACATGTTTCCAACGAAAGAACAGAAAAGCAAAGTACTACTTTTAAAAGGAATCACATGTGTGTCGCTCGCTCAATTAGGAATACATGAAAACTGAAAAGTGTTATCTCGCACTGTACAGCACAGAAACAAGTTTCCATCGAAAGAACAGAAACGCAAAGCACAACTTTGTAAACTAATTCACATACATGTCGCCTGTTCAATTATTTTAACAGGAAAACTGAAAAGTGATATAACCCTAACCCTAACCCTACCCCTAACCCTAACCCCGTACCCTAACCCTAACCTTAATCCTAACCCTAACCCATAACCCTAACCCTACCCCTAAACCTACCCTAACCCTAACCTTAACCCTTACCATAACCCTAACTTGTTCCTAACAGGAACAAGTTTCCAACTGAAAGGTGATATATCGTACCATACAGCACAGGAACATGTTTCCAATGAAAGAACAGAAAACCAAAGTACTACTTTTAAAAGGAATCATATGTGTGTCACTCGCTCAATTAGGAGTACAGGAAAGCTGAAAAGTGATATATCGAACTTTACAGCAAAGAAACAAGTTTTCATTGAAAGAACAGAAACGCAAAGCACAACTTTGAAACTAATTCACATACGTGTCGCCTGTTCAATTATTATAACAGGAAAACTGAAAAGTGATATAACCCTAACCCTAACCCTAATCTTAACCCTAACCCTAACCCTAACTTGTTCCTAACAGGAACAAGTTACCAACGAATGAACATAAACGCAAAGCACTACTTTGTAAACTGAATCACTTGTGTGTCACTTGCTCAATTAGCAATACAGGAAAGCTGAAATGTGATATATCGCACTGTACAACACAGGAACAAGTTTTGAACGAAAGAAGAGAAAAGCAAAGGACTACTTTTAAACGGAATCACATGAGTGTTGCTCGCTCACTTAGAATACAGGAAAACGCAAAGTTGTTCTTTATGCTTGTTCTTTCGATGGAAACTTGTTTCTGTGCCATACTTCACGAGATAACAATTTTCAGTTTTCCTGTATTCCCAATTGAGATAGGGGGCTAGGCTAGGGGGCCTAGGAGCTAGGGGTAGGAGGCTAGGCTAGGGGGCAAGGGCTAGGGCTAGGGGCTAGGGGCTAGGGCAAGGGGTTTGGGCCTAGGGCACTAGGGGTTTGGGCTAGGGGTTAGGGGTTAGGTGGTCAAGGGTTAGGCCAGGGCTATCATGGCCAGGGCCAGGGCTGTGAGGGCCAGGGCTGTCAGGCCCAGGGCCAGGCTGTCAGGCCAGGCCTGGGCCAGGGCTAGGGGCAGGGCTGGGCCAGGCCAGGGCTGTCAGGGTCAGGGCCAGGTCTGTCAGGCTGCTGGAAGCCGCCTGATCTGCCTGGCTGGCAGAAACGCACGCTGGCACAAGTGTCCTTCCACAACAAGCCTTTATTACAGTCAATCGAGGAAAGGAGGAGAGGAGAGCGGGCCTGGCCATCTCGCAAGGCGTGGGTGGCGCCGTGATTGCTCAAAGGACACCGAAGCTTCCCGCGGTTCGTGGCCAGGGCGGGCAAGCCCCGGGCGGGGAGAGGGGAAGGAGGAGAGGGAGGAGAGCCAGAAGTGGCGCTGTTTATATAAGCCTTGGTCGCACCTAAGTGACGGTCAATACCCTCGATTGGCTGCTCACTTTACCCTGCCTGATGACTCGGGCCCAGAGTGCTTAGCATGCTTATGCAATTTGCGCAACCCGCGCATGCCTACTGGAGGCTTTTTTTTTTTTTACAGTTTGAGGGCAATGTCAGCGCCACCTAGTGGCGCCTGAGTCTCAGCTCTCCACATCCCCTTTGTTTTAATAAATGAAAACTGCCTTAAAGCCTATAAGCGTGGCACAAGAGAGCCCTAAGCTCGATCAAGCGAGCCCTTCTTTGGGGCATAAGGGATTCAGAGCTTTAGATCACTTCCTTTCCCACCAGGTGCAATGGAGACATGTCCTCTGGGTGCAGGGGCTAAGGGAGAAGATAAAAAGGAGGTGACACCCATTCCTGTGCAATGGAATAAAATTTGAGGGAGTGCAAGGGCTGTCATCCTCCTATCTAGGTACCATAGCCGCTAGGCAAAGGCAACATTGACTTGGATCACTCATCGACTCAGGCAATGGGTAAAACCCTGAGGTGCATCGACTGAGTGTCACAGTCTGTTTTAATTTTTAACATGGATAACCAAATTTTGGGAGATAATCCTTGTTTCAAGGCCACAGTGTTTGCGCAATCGCGACCTAGTCACGCTTATGTTGGGTATTGAGTTTGCAGAACAACCAGAGTAAAAACACTAAGCCCCAACATAGTGCTGCACCACACATTGCAACCCCCACCCAATCTTAAAGTAAGAAAAGGCAGAAGAAACCCAGGGTAATAAGCCATCTGTGGGGCAATGAATCCACTGAGTACAATTAGTGGTCAACCCCGGGCCGCCTCTTGACTCTTCAAGTGGTAGCAGGTGTATCTGTGGAAAGATCATCTTCAGCTGTCACCAGCTTTCTGTGAGGCGCCTGTTACCCAGAATGGATTGTTTTCTTCCTGTGGGAAAACACAGACAGCTCCCCTGGATCTTATTAAGATAGGATCCGGCCTTTCCATTGACCAGTTAAGACATCCTGCCATTTGATCATTTCCTGGGCCTATTAGGCCCTAAGCAGTGGCAATCAGCCGCCAAATGGCCTTGACTGTCCAAATTCAAAAAATTGAGTGTGAAGAGTGCCAAGGTAACGGTCACTGTGGCACTGAGGGCAGAGCCTCCTGGACTCTCCCTTTGTTTTATTAAGTAGGATTTTAGCTTGTGTGAGCATGTTTAGTAATACCCTGACTTTGAGGGTTATATGGGAGACCCTTTAGATGGGTCACTTTTATTGGATGACAA